>KZ308274.1:363880-395874 GCA_000376725.2 Ladona fulva
CCTAACTGTAAGTGTTTAGTGTACCTGCTGTTGTCACACGGTGACGACATCGGTTGTAAATTAAAGTTTCAGCGGAATGAACCTTTTTCTATTTAATTATGATTGAATTTACAAAGGAACGTCAACGCGCACAAAACAAAGTATACATAAACTTTTTTGAATTCACCCTAAAATATTGTGTAATAATGTAAGATTTCATTATCAGAGAATTATATCAGGTAGATCATTCATTGCTCTCTAATAATCTTCAATATGACAATTAACGAAACTATGTTATCGTGAGGTCCTGAGTCTCTCTTGGATCCTCAAAGGTTTTCCTTAGTCCACGTGTTTCCTCATTAAAAAGTTTTATCAAAAGTAAGTTTTATTTTAAAGTAAGAATAACGGTACTCGTATACACTTACAATCAAGGGTAACAATAATTATCATAAGTAATACAGAAGACATAAGTAGCACAGAAAAAAATTCAAGAACGCAGTTTATGATTCATTCATTGATTCATTTACTTTGTAACACCTGGAAACAAGGTCGCTGCCTAAGGAAAATGTACTGAAATTAGTAAAAATACGTTGATGATTTAACATCTTATTATATTTACCGTGATCATGCGAACTTAAATCAAGAAATTTAACTTTGATATGGTTTTTTCCCTCTTTTTGGGTATATTAGTAATAATGAAATATTGTAGGAATGGGATAGCCGAGTAGGATAGCCGAGTGGGTACACGTTTGCCTTTGGCTAGAGCGGTACTAGGTTAGAAACCTGGTGGGAACTCATTCGTGCTAAGTGACCTCAGGTGTCGAAGCATTGCAAACAATTCTGCTAGGTACGTATCGAAGTAGCTACCTCAGGTATTTTTTGTCATGTGTGCTGTAATACTTTGGAATGTGAATTTTGTTGTCTCATTTTTTCTATAAAATACAATTTATTAGCAGATATTTCTATTTTTTATTATAATGGTAACAAAAAATTATTATGGAATTAAATTAATTATTTGCTGGTCAGTCCTATTTTCATATCAAAGAAATATAGAGGGTCGGAAATTGTAGTGCCTCTCATTTTGGTAGAAATCTTTTCTTATAAAGTTGTTCAGCGTGAATGTAATATAGATCAAAGATTAAAGATCTCTCTTGAGGATTCTTTTTCAATTTAAAATTATAATAACTCGTTTCTCCCAGGAAATCAAAGTAGATGATTGCTTTGAGACACGGGGAACGCGATTTCTATTTCGGCTCCACATTCATGGACAATGGCTTTTAAATTTCGCCAGTTCATGAAAAATAAAACATTACTTTAACGAAAAATAGCCTGATTCCATAGGGGATAAAGTTTTCCAGAGGTCTACTTCATTCTGTAAATTGAGCTAGCATCCCTCTGAGAAAAGCCCGATTGTTAATTCATTTCGTGTTGCGAAATTACGAACGATCCATTGCCCATAGAATAAAGGACTGTATTTACCTTAAGTTTTCGAGGATAGGGGAAACTGACGATGCGTTGTTACCTTTGGTTCCTCATAATTTAAGTACCTAATTTGGCTGGTGATCATGAAGAATTCATGGACATTGCGATGCAAATATAATGAATTTTATTAAAGAAACTAAGGAATATTTTTTCAGCCACTGGAGTAATTTCCTTTTGCTACACTAATATTATCCTTTCTGGCACACTCTCCAAGGTTGACAAGACTCTTAAACTTCACAAGCGATGAATTTATAATGATACATTTATTCTATCAACGACATACAAAAGTATGTATTGGGCAAGTCAATTTCATTAATTACACTACAGTTAATTAACGCATATATTAATCATTAATTACATATTAAATTACAAACCTACGTTACATTTACAATTGCATCATAACAGTAGCTTCATCGATATATATATANAGAGAGTCGTATTTACGCTCAGTATTTAAAGTAATGGAGAGCATTAGGAAAATGAAAATTTTTATTTAAATACCTTGTTTTGAGAAGTTACTAGTCACGACGTTTCGCGTGTATCTTATGTTTATTCCCAAAGATATAAAATGGCAAACTTTAAATTTATTTCGAGCCATAATTTTTTTGGCCGATTTTGCTTCAAATTTTCTTTGCAGATTTGGCTCATAAAAGATTTCTTATTATTTTGTGTAATAGAGCAATATAGGTTGTATAAGAATACCAAGTTTTGTTTTGCTCAATGGAATACTGCCTGAGATAACCTGTCTGAAACTGATGTCAAACTGTAGAAGGCTGCGGTAGGGGGTCAAACAAATGACTATATCTCAGCAAATATTACACCGATGGATGTAAAACTTGGGAAATGTTCATAAAAAATATGAAGTTATGTTCACACAAAATTTCATTGAAATCGGTGTTGGTTGAGCGGGGCACTTCTCTAAAATTGGTCCACTTGACATGGAATATAGACCGTATGCATTCAAAATTAACTGAAAAATTCGTATACATAACTGTCATCAGAATTCGATGAGCAATGTGGCAATAACTCATTTGGTTTATTATTTTGGGTGTATTTCAGAACTTTTTAAGGTGGTTTGTGAGAGTAGAACATAGAAAGTTGAAAAACATACGTGTTTGTAAAAGCAATAAATTTAAAGGTATCCGAAGAAATCACGTTTATTACATTGACACTCTAATGTCATCAAAGTAAAATTAAATATTAAATTCAAAAATACATGCTTAGCAATAGAAACACTAAAGCAACACTTACAAAACATAGAGGATCAAGAGAGGAAATAACGAGAAACTCACGTTTGAAACCCACAGCAATTAATTAGCGCGATATTTAGCCATTGTCCTCATTAGCGTTTCTCGGGTGTTCTCTACGGAGAAAAAACAATTCCTAATTATTTGACAAGGAGACGATTTACTCGCAAAGTTTAATGTCCTTCGCAAAAAATTGCAGGCGAGCCGCTGGCACGAGTTGGAAAAATGAGCGCTGCATAAAACCAGTTAATTAGGATGTCAACCACAGCGTCAAAAGTTAGCCTGCGGCTGCACGGGGAGAGTTTCGAAGAGCCTTCCAAGAGCATCTTCCTTATCACACCTTCCTCCCCCAATCGTGTTTCTCCTTCTCACCAGAGCGAGCCAGCTGCGCCTTGGGAATGAGTGAATCGAAGATGTGGAGCAGAGGGGGTGGGAGGAGGGAAGGAGAATATAAGATGGAGAGGCTAACGAAAGGGGAAGCAGTGGACGCTTCCTGGCGTCATCCTCCTTTTTCTTTGCTGTCGCCTACCGATGCTTGACAGGAGGACGGGTGCGATATAAAAAAAGAGAAGATACGTCTCGGGATCGTGTCGCTGAGTTTATGTTCCGAAAACCCGCTTTTGAAGCAGAGAAGTAACAGTGACGCTAGTAGATAAACTTCGCCAATTGGATTTCCTCATCCCCTGGCCACTGAAGGAGAGAGGAACGTTGCCAAACAGAATGGTAAATGCAGTATCAGCGATGCATTTTTCATTATTATTAACCTGCCACGAATTCAATATACACTCGATGACATCGTATAAATGAAAACATATTCAAATGCGCTCTATTAAATTAAATGGTAAAAACATCTACTTATGAGGTAAAAGAATATTTGAAATGCATTTCTGTATGGTAAAACCGCGGAGTTACGCTATTGTTGGGGCCGACAATAATCGCTCGGTGGGGGCTCACGTGCGAAATGACCTTAGCTGTCGAAGCACTTTTTAAATTAACACTACTACTAAATAAATTAAATTTTAAGTTAATTAAGTTTATTTCAATAAATGTACCTACATTAAGTATTACTTAAATGAATGTAATTATTACTTAAAAAGATTGCCAATATAGAAATACTTAGAATTTTGGTTTAATTGGTCCAAAGATTAACAAGAACACAAATGTAGAAGAAAATGTGTTGGTCTGTGGGCAGGTCTTCACCGTACTTCTGCATGCATGGAAATCCCCTGCTCCATCTGCATTATATCAACGAAAAGCTCACTCGTTCAATAAAGTTCTAATGATTGATCTTTCGGGGAAGTCTGGAAACTTATGCGAGTAAACTTCCGTTGTTTAACCGCGATACTTAATTAAGAGAATTTATGGAAGTCAGGGAATGGACAAGAGATAACCATTGCACATTTTGGTGTTGGCCCAGAAAAAATTCGATCGCTCCAGAGTTCGAAGAATATATTCGAAAAGAATTCCATTCATTTCGAACGCCGCATATGTTAGAGTTGTATGCACAGTGAAAAAATGCGATTAGAAAACGTTCAGTAATCAAATTAACTCTCGGATAGACCAATGGGTCGATTCCCGATGGGAGCCCACGTGTGCGGAATTACCTGAGCTGTCGAAGCACTTTTAACCACACTACTAAGTAAGAGAGAACTGGGAACGGTGGAAAATAGATTTTAAGGAAACAGGACGCGTTTACGGCATTGAAAGAGAAAGATGAGTCGTTTTTGTTGGAAAAGGATTGAGGGAGCGCTGGAAAAGGTGATTGAGGGAAAGGTTTTCAATGGAGTAATGAAACGGAGGCAGAAAGATTGGATGGGATGGGTTAGAGAGGGAGAATTGCTAAAGCAAAAACTAAGCTAGGTTAATGAAAGGGATGATAGAGGTTACTAGAGGGTTATAGAGATAATAGAGGTGTTAATAGATAAAAGAGATAATGGAAGAGACAAATGGAGGGAATCATATATTCAAAAGTTGTTTGTATATAACTTAGCGGTGTTGGTGAAAATTTACTTCAATTCCTGTTTCCTCCTAATTTTCAGTATAGCTAGGACTACATATGAATTTGCTTTGAGATTCCGTTGAGAAAAAAACACTGCTAACAACATTATGGGGTTCAGATCTTTCAACTGCTCCGATATCCGTGAGAATGACAATATTATTCTCGTTAATGACGGCACGAAAGAGCCGTATTCAAGGAATTGAGCAATAAAAATCACAAAATATATCACTTAGTTGAGTCGATAAACATTTACAGATACAGACATATTTCTTTCATTAAAGAATTCTTCCAAACTATAAAATGATACTAAGTAAGCAAACCAAGTATTTTTTCATTCTTTTTGGGTATAGAGTACCCTTATAATCTCTTAATTCTGGCAGCATGTTGTATGTTTACAATGACATTATCTCAAAGCTCCTACCATATGATGGTGCCATCAAAATAGACCTCCCTCATGCACAGTGTTCAAGAATATCTTTGTGTTTTTTATATCTTTCTTTGTTTAGATGAATATGAGTAGGAAAAGCATGGATTTATTATTATTACCAATTAAGACACAACAAATAGTTACAATACGTGGTGGCAGTGAGTAAAATTATTATGCAAATATATAAAATAACACACCCTTCAAAAGTAAACTTACAAAACAATTACANGCTAGGACTACATATGAATTTGCTTTGAGATTCCGTTGAGAAAAAAACACTGCTAACAACATTATGGGGTTCAGATCTTTCAACTGCTCCGATATCCGTGAGAATGACAATATTATTCTCGTTAATGACGGCACGAAAGAGCCGTATTCAAGGAATTGAGCAATAAAAATCACAAAATATATCACTGGATGCTGCATTTCTGTATTCGGTCTCTTAAGTAATGATCTAGATAAAACTTCCACAAAATCCGAGCCGCGAAAATATTCCAGTTTCGAAAAATGTAGCCAATTAAAGAGACATCAAGTGCAATTGCGGTCGTTGTCGACAAGTTTTCTTTTAGAATATATACTCGTACAATTTATATTATACAGCTATTCTTTTTCTAGGAAAGTTGTTTAATACCATAAAGTTATCCAGGTGTAAAGAAAACTAATGGGAAAAAATGTAGCATATAAACCTATCAAGTGGTAGAGGTCTCGTATGCATTGCTTTGCAATCACTTGTGATTTAAGTACTATTTATTTCCGTTAGGAAATGAAGGAGTAGAATTTACGGCTATGATTTGGGGTTTCATGAAAGTTGGAATTAGAAAATAATGATGCGAAATTGAACTCTTTAATATCCAATTCGATTGGCCTTTAGCCCAAATTTATCTTAAATGGATATTTATGTAGAATGTCGTCGAGTCCCCTTTTTTCATCACCTCCGCTTTTTCTTGGGCATCCAGCCACTAGCCTTAGGCATTAATCCTCTATCAAGATCACTCAAGTTTCTTCTATCTCTTCATTTTTTCCCCATTAACCGCTATTTCTAACTTATAATTATTTATCGAGCTCAAAGAATCCGCCAGACCCATTTAAGAAGCTGGAATTGATAATTTTTTCGTAGATTACATTTTAGCGAGTTTTATTTAAGTATGAAAGGCAGGAAACAATCAGAAATTTACGAAAGGCAGACATCTTCGATGACAATCGAGCATTTTAAACTAACTTTGTTTAAGGTTCTGCCATTGTTTCTAATTTATTTTGGTTGCAAATGGTAATCGTCCCGCAATTAGTTTTAATTAATTAACCCTGTGATTTTCTCTACTGGAATCGAGATAGCCAATCGTCTTTCTTGTGTATGAAATCATATTGTACCAATTATCTGAAACGACAGGCGAAGCGTAACTAGGAACGTTGGAAGTAAACCATTTTGTTAACGATGAAATTCAATTCCTGCGCGATAATCCGTGCATGGAGTACAATTCTAGGAATTTTATTCCGATAGTCATTTTCCCTAGAGATAAAGTGATTGCGACCATTCATTGAATACAATGCGTTCTAATTATCTCGCTAAATCCGAAGCATATATTGCCTAATTGCTAGAATGTAAGTTGAGCAGAAATAATTCAATTGCTGTTACACAAAGTCTCTTCAAAAATTTTCATTTGTAATATTGGATATTCCTTCATAAAAAATTAAATATTTAGGTATAACACCGGTGGTTAAATATACTCTATTTTAAATTAATCGTGGCCTAAATATTATCATCTGATTTTTATGTTTTGATTTATAATAATCCGACTTTTACAATTCAGTGTTATAATAAGTAACGTCTTTAGGGAACACTGTGTAATGTGATAGTAATAATTTCATTTAATTTTAATAATTTCCTTTTATTTCCACAGGTATTTTGCACGTATTCATGGTTCTGGAATACGATCCCCTTCGTAAATTGAAGATCATCATTTAGGAACGCGATTCCAGAGCTTTTACTACACCAGTCCCTACTCCAATGAAGATCTGGTGAGTATAACGTTTCAATCATAATTTAAACGTCGAAACGTTCTGTGGCGTTAAACGAAATTAATCCTATCAAATATATTACTAATCAGCGGGTACATCTCGAAGAGTACTTAAACTCATGTTCTTCACAGTAAATCCTAAATGAAGTATATTTGCAAAGCTACTTGTGAGTTTAAAAATGATTATTTCCTTCTATGCCTATCAAGACAGCGTCAAATACATTTGAAATTCCACTTAATACGTTTCTAGGCGTTTTAAAATCGAGATAAAAGCTCTAGCACGGCCATTCTCATAAATGAATTAAGTGTATCTGCTTTCTAGACCATTATCTTTTACGGTATAATAAATAGGAGCACTATTCTTGAGAAAGTGGAATATTAAAATGATAAAAATATGACAGAGTTATTTGCGAAATTATCAATTTGGAGTATAAGTAACGCGACCAGAATTTCCCTACAAAAGTTCATCTTCCCGGCGAAAATACAACTAAAATACGACTTTTGTTTCAGAAATAAAATAAGAGTTGAAGGCTTGACGTTTTAAGGAAAAGTCGTATAATAGAGTTGGCTGCACATGTTCTGCAGAAGGTTGGGTTTTAAAGTACTACTATAAATTGTTTCTAAACTCGATGAAATTCTTTTATTTACTTGATGTCAAATGTATATGAGTATTAATGCAAGATCAAAAATAATTAACGTCATGTTAACTCAGCATATTGGAAAGCATTAGCCAAGGACTAGGAAACTCTGGGGAGATCCTTTGTGAGCGTGCAACAAACCACGGGCATAATTTTAACTTATGAATAATGTAAATAAGCATCATACTATTCCCTTGATGTTCTTACCTGATTAGTGAAAGTCAATAGTCGCAGGCTCCCAGACAGCCAGGTAGATTGCGAGTTCGCCTTCGGTCACGGGTACGAATTCCTGTGGGAGTCCACGTGCAAAGAGACCCCAGCTGTCGAAGCACTTTTAAAGTTATTAGTGGTACTTCTGTGGTCGTTTCTTTTTTCTTCGTTCAGTAGTAGTAGTAGTATTGTTTAAAGTGATTCGACAGCTGAGTCATTTCGCACATAGGCTTCTACCAGAAATCGAACCCGGGACCGCTATCATTACACAGTGCTCTCAACACGCCAAAATTTACGCCTTGAAAAATCAATATAATTTCTCTTTTCTAAAAGGGCCTCCAGATTATTTTCTACGTTTTTCTTACTTTCTTTTAAGGCTACCAAAGCAGTAGCCTATAACTTTCTATTCCCAGATACACCCGGTGTTACGTGTGAAAAATGTATGATAACCCCACTTGAGCGTCGCCCACTTGGTTAATTGGAAGCCCTTTTTTGTTCAATTTTGGGGTCAAATGCATACATTGATGCATTGATAAATATGTAGCATTTTAAATGGAAAAAATTTTCCATAATTGTAATTTTCATTTTCATGAGATAACATGAGGGTGCGAGAAAATTTCTCAGTTTAATAGGCAGTACGCAGTATTACAAAAGGAATGAATATCAGGCTATTTTTCTCCCCTTCAGTTTAACGGGAAATTATGATGTATGACTGCTGCGAAGCATCTAGAAGCCTCAGAAAACAAAGAAAACTTATCGAAAAGTAGAAAATTGAAAGATGGGAACCACTCTCCGGCAGTAAAACTCCCCCAAGATAAATGTTTCTTAGCCCACGTACTGTTGTGGGAAAGTCGATTTCGCAGAACGTTTGATTCCTTTTTCTGCTTCAGTTATTAAATCAAAGAGAGGTGATAAAGGCTCCTAGAGGAAGTTCTAGAGTCTCCCACGCACATTTAGAGTGAGTTAGAAGTGAGTCGTTCCTTAGATATATAGAGAAGCCCACGGCCTACACTACCATTCTCACACTGTGATGATTTCCGTATCAGGGCACAGGAATTTCTTTACGTTAACAGCCTGAAGAGCTGGGACTTTTTGGAAAGCAATAGTTGAAGAAATAAAATAGTTCTAGATTTCTAATGAGTATAATCATAGCTAAAACAACCAAAATCATTCGCTGATTCATTCAGCGTATTATATCTTTTGGATGGGTAAATGTGTAACATTTGCAATATAAATATCATCTTTTTTATCTCATTAAATAAATTCATCTACTTTAATGCTAGATTTGTCTTTAAAGTGATACATTGACACAAAAATCTGCATAAGTACCCCGTAAATCGCCTTATGGCCTATATCAGGGAGTGTAAACACAGAGCATTAGAGTTGTTTCTTTAACTTATTGTTGTCGCGTATCGTTGGCGGAAAGAAACAGGTGCCATGCAGTTAATGAAGAGTGTTCATATTAAACAGGAACAAATTTTTCTCGGAAGAATATAATTCGCTCGCTACAAAGTCACGATCCTCGTAGTTTTTCATTATCTATATCTATATAAATACCCAGAAAGACACATTTCGGCTTCTAGTACGAGGTGTATACACCAAGCACTCTAGTTACCTCTCTAGCTTTTTGTCGTCGCATATCGTCGGAAAGAATGAGTCCCTAAAACGACTTGTCCTCGCATCTATTTTTCTCATTTACGCTCATTGTCGGATGGGCCGAAGTAGCAGGAGGGTCGCGTGATACCAGTTACCTCTTCCGCAAATGTACTTTCTCTGAATTTAGCAAGCAATCGCAGCCTAGCTTCTAATCACCTTTCTTTCAAGGATTCCCAACCTGCGTCTGAGAGCATTTTCGTAATTCCTGCTACTTTATTGTAGCACTTTTTCACAAATCGTATTACACTGAACTATCTCGAGTTTCCAGGTAAATCTTTCGTCCGCTGGATCCCATATACTTGTAGCTTACTCGAGATGGTGCCTGACCAAAGTGAAATAACATCGTTCTCTAACCTTTACATCGCATCTATCGACAGTACGCTTTACATAACCGAGCTTATGCCTTACCGCAGCCTTTTTGGTTATGTATACTCAAATTTAAGTTATATTTAAGAATGATTCCGAGATTTTTAACTTACTCGGCTACATTTACATTAATTCTACTAATTTTGTTCAGAAAACTCTGTCGCAATGTTCCTTTCTGAAGAGATTAACTCTAGAATATTTATTTATTATAAATGCAAGCAATAGCTTTCGCAAGTTTATTGATAGTAACACATATTAAGCATGCAGTAAACTCTAAATAGGCTCTAGACCCTCACAAACCCCAAGAGACTTCATCAAACTCGTTTCCTTTCCATGATTTAAGTCTCTGTTCCTCACCAAAGGCTACGTAAATTAGGTCACCAGCATAAATGTTTCCTATAATGAATTAAAAGCATCAACATTGTTTTAATATATTTTTACATAATTTTTAAAATTTTCTTTTCTACCTCAAGCTATTTTGGTTTATCAAGCACCAGTGCTNTTTCTTTTTCTCATTTTTCAAATAAAGGTTGTTTTAAGCAAATTTTATAGTTTCCTAATGTAATTATGTCACCTCTCTGACTCCAACGACGGAGGTCGGAATAAAACCTCCGAATCCGACTCCGCCTCCGATAAAATCACCTCCGTAACATCCCGACCCAAAATCCCCCCAGAAACAAATCCTTGCTACGCCCCTCATTTATAAAGTGTGTATGATCCTAGAACTTTACCGAGTATAAATGGAACCCATACTAGCTTATTCCCGAATCTTTATCCTGAAATAACAAATTACCCCTCTGATAGACAATGGAACACGTTGGAAACACGTCGGATTTTCATGAAGTAGAGACAACGCTAAAAAGACAGCTAAAAGTAATAGACAGAAGTCTGTGAATTTAGATTATGTTAGACTTCTATGACTAACACGAGAAGAAAACTTCTTATAAAAGATGCGGGGAAAAGCATGATAATAACAAGGATTCCTAACTAAAACTTCAAAATTAGGAAAATTGTATCCACATAACGCTGCGGAAAAAAAATAATGACTGACGTGAGATTATTTCAAAGAATATAAGAGTGGAAACTACAAGAGAGAGGAATAATAGAGAACCGGTATAAAGTGGGTAAAAATATGTATGTATTAGCACAGATATGAAAAAAAGAGATTTGAAAGATACGTGGTCGTAAATCGGAAAAGTATCGAGTAATATATACGTAATTTCACAGAGATGCATTGCAACACTTCTCAGTATATTTATTACACTAATTTTAGCGGTGAAATATAACTGACGGAGTAGCTGATATAACATTAAATTGCAAATATTTTTAATGATTAAATTATTAATATACCACTTTACCGTAAAAGAGAAGTTTATATTCTTTTACTTAAATAATAATATTTTTCAACATAAATGCGGAATTCTATAAAGAAGACTGAACTTCTTGAATAAACCATTTTACTATTTGAATTTCTCTGACATGATAACGTCAATAACAGTGATTTTTGCAGACCAAAATGAAGCAATTTTAATTCGGAGAGCTAACATTTCACGTGGATGAGTTCCTTTCTGTTCCTTACATTCACTTAAGTCTCCTTAAAAACTATAAAAATCTATCCCAAAGTCAATACCCATATTCAACTGTTTGGCAAGTTAAGAAACCTTGTAACCCATTAAAGTAATTAACTAACGCAAACTACGAGGCAAAACGGTGAAACCAGCTGGGGAACGAATGAGGAAAACAGTACATAATGTCTATTTCAAATTTCTGTGGTGATGGGCGACATTCTTCCTTATAGTAGACAACCTCCAATCAAAGTAAAAACCGCGATGGGCTTGGCAACATTTCGAAATAATTTCGAAAATTTTGTATCGGTACGTAATTTTTAAAATTTTCTTTTCTACCTCAAGCTATTTTGGTTTATCAAGCACCAGTGCTTGGAACAACTTCCAGTAGCTTAACGACCGAGAAGAAGTAATTAAAACGCCATAAATCCGGCATTTCTATAGTTTAGCTTGTTTCAAGAGGATAATTTGTAAAATTTGGGGCTGTCGTAAGTGCGGCAACAGTGATTTTAATTAGTCCGTTTGTACCAGCGGCATCCATAATGGCTTCGGACGGCTTGATTAGGAGCCGCAGCGTAAAATTCATATTCCCAAGATCCACTCCACAGGGCATCCCTTTCACCACTTATTAAACCTCCGCGACAGCTTATGAAAAATCAAAACACCGCACGTAAAGACCAAAGAATGGGAAACAGGGATAGTCGGCAAATGAAACAAAAGGCTTGTTCATTGAGGTTTCTTCTATTGCCTTCGCTCGAGAGTAGTTCTTGGGGGAATATTTAGCTTCATTATACTCGTATGGTTTCTCTTCATTACCGCCCTTTGTCTCCACCTTTTATTACCCTCTGAAGCTCCCTTTTATGATATACTCCACCTTCCTTCGGGCCCCCCAAGTCAAAGGGTATTCCCTTTTTTCTCCCCATTTCTTCCGCGAATGGATTATTCATGAGTACCCTTAATTAACTCCTAATCCGCACGATAATAATCTGAAATGGGATTCATTCTATCCCGCGCGCTGACTCTCTATTTTCTGCGTGAATGTTCTCTCTCAAACGTGGTCCTCTGATCGTTTGGGCCCGAGCACTTATCATCCGCAAGTTCTCTCATCTAGCAACGTTATTCTCCATCGCTTCGACTTCCTCCGACTCGCCTCCTGTTCCTCTTCCGCCAAAGGAAGGAGGTAATCCAGGGTTCATGCGGAAGCCGAGGTAATAAATCTCCCCTCGAGATGCGTTCCAATAGATCCTCAAGAGATAAATAAAATAGTATTTGGTGTACTTATCCCTCTGATGTAACACTAGGACATTTAATTCCCTAGAAAGCGGAAGTCGACTATTGCTGGCAAGTTTGAATCGTATAACACCATGGATATCGGCGGGGCTAGACTAGAGGTTTGGTTACTTCGCTGAATCTTCGTTTATATTCCGAAATTCTAGTTATTTTCGACTACTCCCGTATTAATTTTCTACGATGAGAAAAATGAATTAATATTTCATCCAAAAATATGGAATAGTTATCAACATTTCCTTTAAACGAAAAAGGAAATTTAGATGCAAACAAGGGTGAAAATTGGAATACTTTTCCTTAAAATTAAAATTTCAGGCAACAGGCCAAAATTTACGCCTTGAAAAATCGATATACTTTCTCTTTTCTAAAAGGACCTCCAGATTATTTTCTACGTTTTTCTTGCTTTCTTTTAAGGTTACCAAAGCAGTAGCCTTTAACTTTCTATTCCCAGGAACATTCGGTGTTACGTGTGAAAATTTTATGATAACCCCAAAGTACGTGACAAATCCCTTATTTTAAAGGATATTGATTTATTCGCCCTTAACTTGATTAGTAAGAATCATCAAGGAATTAATGATGAGCCAACTTTCATTGCACTAGATCCTTACCCGTGTTGTTTGAGATATAAGCTATTCGTTTAAGCCATCTTACAAAAATTATACATTAGACTGTTCACCTCTTAAAAGAAGAAACACTTTGTAAATAACACAGCTGAAGAATTGGTCCTTGCATTCGTTCCAGTGGTTCAGCGAAACCGTTCTTCTGCTGAGGAAGTTCGCGCTTTTTCTTTTAAGATATATGCTGTGAAATTCCACGAAGTCAAGCTTGATGATATTCATTTTAATAGACTGTTATTTTGACTTTCTTCAATATTTAGTATCGAATGGAATTATTTGGAGTTATGCAACAATTATAGAGGTACACTGTACAAACAAAGCATTTCTGTAATTATGGACCAAAATCGCTTACTCTTCTTCTAATAAATTATTTTGTAAGATAGCGTTTTCCAGTTGTGTTCTCTGCCAAATAAAAAGAATACCGATTTACTGCAACCCTCAGAAAATCCTCATCTATTTGACTTTTTAACAAGAGGAAGTGGTTACTTGAAGACCCCCATCCTAAAGACTTACTTTAACTGGGAGAAGCTTTAAGAGGAGAGCATTTTCGTAATTCCTGCTACTTTATTGTAGCACTTTTTCACAAATCGTATTACACTGAACTATCTCGAGTTTCCAGGTAAATCTTTCGTCCGCTGGATCCCATATACTTGTAGCTTACTCGAGATGGTGCCTGACCAAAGTGAAATAACATCGTTCTCTAACCTTTACATCGCATCTATCGACAGTACGCTTTACATAACCGAGCTTATGCCTTACCGCAGCCTTTTTGGTTATGTATACTCAAATTTAAGTTATATTTAAGAATGATTCCGAGATTTTTAACTTACTCGGCTACATTTACATTAATTCTACTAATTTTGTTCAGAAAACTCTGTCGCAATGTTCCTTTCTGAAGAGATTAACTCTAGAATATTTATTTATTATAAATGCAAGCAATAGCTTTCGCAAGTTTATTGATAGTAACACATATTAAGCATGCAGTAAACTCTAAATAGGCTCTAGACCCTCACAAACCCCAAGAGACTTCATCAAACTCGTTTCCTTTCCATGATTTAAGTCTCTGTTCCTCACCAAAGGCTACGTAAATTAGGTCACCAGCANATCCCTTCACTTCTGTGGAAATCTGTATCATTAATGAAGTAATCAATGAATAAGTAAATATTTCACACAGAAAAGTAAGTTAGCTAATCATTAGTTACACATTTGTTTCTCTATCATTGATTTTGTTTTATCATCGTAAAACAACGGTGAACAGACATTTTACAATTAACATTCAATTCTTCGATTGAGAGATACATCGCCACTCATCGCTCTGCAAATGAAAACCAAATGAAAGGTCAATTTCATTCCTTTATGAAAGGTTCGTATAGAAAACATCAAACGTGAAAGGGATTTAGTAGGAGATAAGTAGCATATTTTTCCTGGCTCTACGCTAAAAATAGAGTATCAAAAAAGATTTAATAACCCGATCGTGAAGTAGAATTCTGCGGATTTAGGTGCTTTCAACAGCATAATCCGTCCATAGGAAGATAGCAATGCAGAAAATGGGGAATATTTTATCCCGCAAATCCGTTCTCTGAGTTATGACGTTCGGAATAAATTCAGCGTGGTCTAGTTTCGCAGAGGCCGTATAAATGATTTTATCTGCGCAGTCCCCACAGCCTAGGGATTATCCTACTTTTCAATTCGGACAAAAATGCATTGTTAATACACGCCAGCGCAGGATACCCTGACAGTGACGCGATACCAATTTAAATACTAAACTTTGCGGATTTTTGTCTGATAAAGTCGTAATCCGCAGCATGTCGATTAAAACATCCGTGTGAAGGTATCTAAACTCATATCGCTTAATAAATGGAGAAAGGCAGGTAATACACAGGTGTAAATTGGTGGAGTTGGTGGAGCATGCATTACGGGGAATAGTTTCCAAAAATTTCTACGAATACATATCAGTCGAGTCCTGATTGGGAGTTGGTTGGTTCATCCGTTGGCATTCTACATTTTTTTAATACGCC
Source organism: Ladona fulva (assembly GCA_000376725.2). Classification (NCBI taxonomy): domain Eukaryota; kingdom Metazoa; phylum Arthropoda; class Insecta; order Odonata; family Libellulidae; genus Ladona; species Ladona fulva. The sequence goes on from KZ308274.1 coordinate 379,387, forward strand.
TGATCGTACTTTTTTAATTTTGTTCGTGAGGTGGCAAAAAGTAACAGCTTGGCAATGATTGGAAGCACGATAGAATATCCTCCCCCCAAAATTACTTTTGGTATTGATCCTTAAACCATCGATCTTTGCCATTTGTAGGAAAAAGTTTACCTTCAGAATATATTCAATCATTCAAAATTTCTTAATACTAAATTTATTTAAATTTGGGTGTACACTGATATTTTTAATTTGGCTTGTGGTAAAGAAACTATTATTTATCAGGAATCCATTTTTCTAACGTAATTTTAGTGTATCAAGCGTCTGTATTAGTCAAGAAGGATATTTGAATTAATTGAAATAGTCAATATAATATGCGAGTTAAAATTATTTTTCTCGAGGGACACTAGGTGGAACCCTATTGTAAGTTTTATACTCGTAATTTAACATCACTTTTGCGATTTACATGGAATATATAAAACAAATTATTTTTCCTGTGGAATCGTAATAGTATTGTTAAGTTGCTAGAGTAGTAAGCAAATAAAAATATATTTATACAATAATTTATATGACAAAACCAATAAATTTGTGTGGACGAACTCGCAACGTCTTTGCTCACAAAGTCCCGAATGGCCTGAAAATGTTCTGCCGGGATAGCTCAACGGACAGAGCACCCGACCGGCAATTGGGAGACCCGGGTTCGATCGACCCGTCAGACATTTTTCAAGTCCATCCTTCCTTGGGATTTTCCCTGGGTGTGCACCATCTTGCGCTAGATCACCCTTACCCGTTTTCTATGTACAATGTTGTTTACTTTTCAGATTTAATCTGTACTTTCCTTAAATCTTAGTTAACAATCAATAGGTTTTGCAAGTTTTTCACCCCCCCCCTCCCTTCTATTGGGTGTTTTCCTGCTGCGGTGTATTTTTTCTAACTTAGGTTTTTAAACCCACTAAGTAATTTTCTTCTATACCCGTTTTTAAGAGTTATCTCTTTTAACTTCATATAAGAAAAGTTTATACGTAAGAAGAAATTTGGTAGTCTCAAACTCGCCTTAATAAAACATTAAGAGTATTATTAAGGTCTTTATTAAAGGCGAGATTGAGACTGAAAAGTCTCTTCTTCCATCTAAACTTGCGTCAATGANGCATTGAAAGAGAAAGATGAGTCGTTTTTGTTGGAAAAGGATTGAGGGAGCGCTGGAAAAGGTGATTGAGGGAAAGGTTTTCAATGGAGTAATGAAACGGAGGCAGAAAGATTGGATGGGATGGGTTAGAGAGGGAGAATTGCTAAAGCAAAAACTAAGCTAGGTTAATGAAAGGGATGATAGAGGTTACTAGAGGGTTATAGAGATAATAGAGGTGTTAATAGATAAAAGAGATAATGGAAGAGACAAATGGAGGGAATCATATATTCAAAAGTTGTTTGTATATAACTTAGCGGTGTTGGTGAAAATTTACTTCAATTCCTGTTTCCTCCTAATTTTCAGTATAGCTAGGACTACATATGAATTTGCTTTGAGATTCCGTTGAGAAAAAAACACTGCTAACAACATTATGGGGTTCAGATCTTTCAACTGCTCCGATATCCGTGAGAATGACAATATTATTCTCGTTAATGACGGCACGAAAGAGCCGTATTCAAGGAATTGAGCAATAAAAATCACAAAATATATCACTGGATGCTGCATTTCTGTATTCGGTCTCTTAATTAATGATCTAGATAAAACTTCCACAAAATCCGAGCCGCGAAAATATTCCCGTTTCGAAAAATGTAGCCAATTAAAGAGACATCAAGTGCAATTGCGGTCGTTGTCGATAAGTTTTCTTTTAGAATATATACTTGTACAATTTATATTATACAGCTATTCTTTGTCTAGGAAACGGAAGAATTTTTTTCTACGGACTTTGAACAAGATTTTGATTCCGTCGTTGTGCCACCTTCTCTTACAGGCTACAGCTTCCTGCCCTTTCAGTCTATAGCATGCTATTTATACTACAAGATACATCTGAACCATAGATGCAAGAAATGGAATGTTGATTTTTCCCTCGCCTTAAAATAACTTTACTTCAAACTAGTCTTGCATTATTAGAACTACTCGTATTACATAGACAATTCATTATATTTTTGGTCCCTATTTGGATAAGCTACCTTGTATGTTGTACCATTCCATAGTTTTTTAGTAATTTTACTGTAAACCTATGAATTATTGCAGTGCACTTAAATGCTTTATTATATTTTTAGTTATTATTCGAATAAAATAATATCAATTGATTCAGGCGAGACTCTCGTACTCTCTCAAGAGTACTCTCTTTTGTGGCTATTGGAAGAGGGGAATTACTGAACGCATCATCTTAGAAGAATTAAAGCATCACAACCGACAGACCGAGCAGTTAACTTAAGAATCCAAGAAGAAGTGAAGTAAGAAGTATATGGAAACACTGATAAAGTGAAGAGGATAATTAATTGGGCTCACTGTGATGCATAGCAGTGTCCTGCAGATAGTATTGGGCCGAATGGCGAGAGAGAGGAGTTATGGAGAAGATGAATTACGACGGGCAGGAGATGGTTAATGTTTACGTTAGGCAGGATTAGGAGGAATTGAGGCGATTGGCAGAGGACATGATGTCCTGGAGAGCTGTTACGAACCAATCCTCGAATTGATGACCAATGATGTTGATAAATCAGCAAGAAGGACGAGGTTAAAGATATTCGCACAGTCCAGCCTTCAAACTCAAGGAAAATAGAATTTTATTGCTTCGGAATGGAAATTCAGTGCTCAGAGCACCCTCATCGATTACAATGAAATGAGTTTGAGGTCCAGTTAAGTCAAAATTATTCACTCACTCTTTTGTATGTTTACAATAGTCAATTAGAGGCAACTGATTGTGTTTATGTAGATGTAAGAAAAGTTGAATACTTTCGCTTTGTACTTCAAAGGGAACCTTTACACCAATCGTAAAAACAGAAAAGAGTTGTTCTGAATGTAAATTTAAAACTGATATAATATTCACGAAAAGGGAATAAATATGCAGGAATAAAAGACGCAGGGAAAGATACATCAGATTGGTATCTAATCTTAAACTAAGCCGCTGCATGCGCTAACCACTGAACCACAGCTGTCGCTGATCTATTAGTCCAATGTATTAAATAGTAATATTATTAATAGTAATCTAATAATATTATTAATAACATTATATTAGTGATTAATTCAAAGTTCGTAAATGATGAATTTTAGGCTGATTTTTGCACATGATTTGCTAAGAAAATAGGAAGTGTTAGTTTAAATTGGAACTTGTCAATCTTTATTTTTTCGCCAAATAACCTATCCTCAATTGTACCATTAAAATCCCTTTTATTCAGTGGTAAAGGTTCTCTTGTAAGATATATTGTTCGTAGGAGTAACGTATTTATAGAGAATAGTTCAATCACAATTATTAATTTTGCTTAATTTTTCATTACCTGTACTCTCTAACCATAACTATAAGGAAGATGAATGCATAAAAAAGTGACGTATTACCTCATATGACTGAACCGGGATTCGAATCCAGAAAATCAGGCTTCATAATCTCCATTCATAGTCGTAAATAGCATGACGTATTTATGGACATTTTGCTGGCTTATAATTGCTGAATGGTTCGCGGAATATATACTCAATCCAGTTCGAAGCATTCGCATTTTGTACGCCAATAAAACATATTCAAGCCGAGAAAAATAGCGGGCAGGGCTCTTTCGAATATTCCGATATCCATTCTTTTATCGAGCGATTCGTAGCTGAGATCGGTTTTCTATAGGAAACGGCCTTAAAGTTTTCGTACGGCTCAACACGAATCCGGCTGCTTTTTTCGTGCTGCAAACGCCCAAACTTGTCTGGTCCTTTTTGGAAAGGATAAAAACGGCCATCGCGTACCGAACTGCGATTTTAATTGGTACATGGAGATTTCTCGGAATCTTTATTCGTCGTCCTAAAGCCGTCGAGCGTAGGTGCATCGGCTGAGGCAATGCGACGTTCTCAAACATGTGTATGTTTCAGCGCACCTGTGCTTTGCGTCGAAGAATTCATTTGTTGGATTTGAGCACTCTTCTGGAAATTTTGCTCGCGCGTGCTGGAAAACGCCTCGAGGGCCTTGCGCTAAATAACGGAGAACATTGACGCTTTCTATGAGAAAGAGATGGGCTAATTATCGCGAGATTGTAATTGTAGAAGTATGAAACACCTGAAGAAAGGTAAAAGAAAAAATTGAATATAATGGAGTTCATCGTATAAAAGAGCATTCGTATACTCGTAAGTTTATTTGCTGTTCTACATTTAATGAACTTACTAAATGTTTCACACTCTTCCGATTGGAGTATTCTCGCTACGAGATCGTCATAAAATGTTTCATTCGGACCGATTTTATTCTACGCATGTATAAGACATCCTAAAACGAAATTTATTTTGTTTTTAGATTAAATAATACAATTATTCGCGAGAATATTTATATACTGAAGCATAACAATAAGTCATGAGATTTTTTATTCGTACCAAGTATTCCTCAATGGGATTAGAGTAAGGGTAAATTCTGATTTGCTAAAAATCTGTAGTAACTAGAGTTTATAGCAATGGAAAAATAAAATGGATACGTTGAAGATATATATTCTCATTTTAGGTTGAATGTTTTAAGAAAACATTTAGTTTCGTCAAAAAAACTTTCGGTTTTATCAATGTTTCAGATTCAAAGTCTCAGAAAGGGATGCTCTAATGTGTTTTCCAAAGCAGTGATCGGCAATCGTAATATCATTAGTTTTATTTTAAATTTTAATAATAAAAAATAATGAAAAATATTCTAATGATTAAGTATTTTATTTCAATGAGAAAACGTCTTATTTTAATAATACCAAATTTTTTGTGAAAAAAATACTGTTTTCATAAAATATTTATTTAAAATAAAATAGTTTTATAAAAACAGTTTAATCAAATAATTTTACATTAATAACATAATTTTTAATCATAATAGTTAATTTTATGTTAGTAAAATAATTTCATTTTAATAATTATTTTATGTTAACAATTCTTTTATTTATGTTTCTTATTTAAACATTCCATGCTGTTTAATCTCTTCTATTCTACGAAACCAGAATACCAGGAATATCAGAAATTTCTAATTCAGCAAGAACCTCACGGATGGGGGCAAAATTTGAAAATACCTCTGCATCTAGCCCTCGGCTCACGGGCGAGATGACATTAAAAGCCTGACCTTCAGCTCGCATGGTTTCCAACTGACACTGGAAAATTTCCGGCTCTCATTAGCCTGCAGATCCAACATCCAAGCAAACATACGTCTGGCGCATACATCGCGGGTTCCGCGTATGAAGTTATTTCGGAGGGGTGCCGGAAATGCGAGTGCAAACGGAGGCGATGAAAGGAGGGGAATTGCGGAGGAGAGGACACTAGGATTTGCTGGCGGAATAAAAAATTGGACAGATATGGCCTTCGGTGTCCCTTCGGAGAGCTGCGCGGAATCCTGCGTCGCAATGGGCTTAAGCCCCTTTGTCCCTTTTCCTCTATCTCTGTCTATGCATCCCAATCTCTTCCTCTTATCCAACAGCAGTTACGCTTGGCACGTTTTTCGTCCTTTCCACACTATTCCTTCGCCCCATATTTTTACAGAACAAAGAAATTGCAATCAAGGCTCTCAATCTCACATGCTCCTGTTATTTGGAAGCTCTCTTCAACCACACCCCGTATATCTTCTTCCTCAAGTAGTCTGATCATATCCTTTAAAGCTTAAAATGCGTCATTTTACCATCAATACGGGACGAGAAAGGAAATTCCCTTCGCTCTCTACGAGAGAAATAAACCCTGAAAGCGATAAAAATGAACTTAAGGTGCATTTCTAATGGAACGGATTTTACTCGTCTGGGATCGAACCAGGGACAGTTAGGTAAATAAAAAGTAGCCTATACTCTGCGCAGGGAAGATATTTAGTACGTTTAAAGCTTGAAAGTTTTGCAACATTTGGTTCTCGAGTTTTAGTGGCACATACACATACATCCATTCCTATGTATATAATAGATTTAGATTAGGACTTAATGTTAAGATATGGCAATCATGTAATACGATTATATGGCACTACAATGCGAATGTAGTATAATTTGGATAATTTGTATTTTACATTCTGAACTCCTGTTTCTATTTGTCTTACTCTGTTGAAAAACTATGTATAATATTAAAAGATGGTCATCTTAAAGAAATATTTCGCATAAGGAAGCTCGAATATAGTGTAAGGGAATATGGCTGTCTTTAAGATTAGAATCAAGGTCGTGAACTCCCAGCCGTACTGCAGCCAGAAACGATTGGGAATCCAATTCAAAACCAATTAAGAAATGAAAAAGTTAAAGTCACCTGTAACCGGATAATTACTAAGAAGAAAACAAATTCCACCTAAGTGAACTCAAAGAGTTAATTGTGTAGTTTCAGTCAGACGGCTCCAATAAAAAGACTGCGTTAAAGGTAATTGGGGTTGTTGGTATTAGAAGAATAAAATCGAATGTCAAAATTAAAAACGAAAATATACGTTAAAAGCAACTGCAAAAAGTCAGCGTAGAAACCGATTTGGTGAAGGAGTAATGTAGTCAGATTTGTATGTACAATGTAAAAACGCAAGAAAGAATAACTTAGTGCCAAGCCTCCCAAATTAGAATCCAACCTCACAGGAAATTAGGATTGTTGGGTAGCCAAAGATTGAAATCGAAATAAAATAAAAACCAACTGCACAAGGTCCGCGTAAGAAATATGTAAAGAATAAATCACTAATTATAAGAACCAACTCACTTAATTGTAGAGTAATGTAATCTGTAAGTTAAGTTTAGAAGCACAAGAAATGAGTAAACAGCCTTTGTTCTAATCTAATTGTGAAAACTCGTGAAGTACGTGGAAATACGACGCATAATATAAGCTTACAAAAAATTTAGAATTGTGTAAGTTCGGAAGAGGAAGAGCATTTAACATATAAATAACTGTATGAACAGTATTTTAGAAGAAAAGGTGACATTTATTTAGTAACAGAAAATGGTTCTTCGTTTTTCCTAAAAAAACTTTTATTTTGCAGAAAATATACTTTTTCATACTCATTTATTAAAAAAACCAAATATAGCTTTATGGTAATCCCTCCCGGACTGTTCGGGAGAGATTCCCTAGTGAAATAAGCATCATGAAACTCATTTGAAATGTCGAAATCATTTCTGGGAATTACCCTATGCGCATTTTGGAAACAATGCTTCCATACTCAAGGGTACCTCAAAGGAAAATGTGGAGTTCATTTACTATTGTGGAACCCTTGAGAATGGAAGATTTCTTTCCGGAATGCCCTTGGGGTTATTCGTAGGAATTGGTGACCTGGAACTTTCTGTTTACCTCTGCCAGTTCCATCTGCCAACAAACGGCTTACGGACTGTTTTTTATCCTGTAATACTTCAATATTGATTTTATTTGAAAGTTCCCTAGCCATTTGGTACATGTTAATTTAATACGAGAAAGAGAAAATTCGTTAAATATTAACGCCTTTTGCTTGATTTGATGGAAAAATTAGATGGATAATAAATAAAAATCAAACTTATGATGATTTAAATGAGCTCAAACACAAAAGCGTAGTAATAAAAACATAAATGTGCGTCAAAAACGCTCAGTTTCCTTGTAAATGTGGTATTATTGTATGATTGCTCTTTTAGAGCTAAAGTACCTACTCTTTGCAATTGTAGTACTCTCCACGTTTTCTGAAGTTAGGTTACTTTAATTTTAGATTTTGAGTCAAAGCATCTGAAAAGAACGAATCGAACGAATTTTTAATCCAAATTGAAATGAAAGTATGATTCGACCTCATTTTGATGAATGTAATTCAGAGACGACTATGATTGCTTAAAACATCCAAACGACGTCTAATGTTTATACAGTAAATTGACGGAATATTCGTATTGGATACAATTGCAAGGTTATTCATTATGAAAGATTACGATTAAGATTGGATTTACGCATTCAAGTTCCAAAGGAAATCACTCCCTCACTCCTCCCAGCCTCAAAACCATCCTAATTGGGTTTGACCTTCGTTGGTATAGAAGCTTAAACCGATTATTTCTGTGGGTAAGTACCGAGAGAATTCTCATTCATTCCTTTTAAAACAATTTCAGTTTCGGAAAAGTTTATGATATTTATTTTTATTACATTAAACGCATAGTCCTCTTTATTAAACTATCCTAAACTATCCTAGTCACAATAATGTATCTTCAGTAACTGACATTATTATATCACAAAAAGAGAGAAACTTCGTACTTCTCCATAAGATATTTAATCTACCACCGGTTTCACGAGCTCATTTGCATCTTTAGGTAAAGAAAAAATATAGTAAATTTGAAATATACTATGTATTCTTAGCCATATGTTTTTCTGAAAAAGGTTTCTCTTTTTAATAGTGAATTTCAACCATTCCACCATCGACATGTTAGGAATAAAATTCTTAAATGTAAAAAATTTCTCTAAATTTGATTCTCAATTCGTATGCACGAGAGAACTGGACTCAGAAATATAAACCCTTGATTGTTCTCCAAAAATTAGCATCTTTCATTGAGAAAATCATGGAAAAAAAACACTCATTCTATTTAGAGAAGGATTGAGTTTGTTCCGAAATATCTCGAAACGCAACCAAGTGATGAGTTTTTTTCTGAATCGAGATAATATTTGAAAAAGAAAATGCTTCTGTTACGTATAAAGTACATGTACACGTCTTTGTTTGATCCATGCAATGTTCCACGTTGTCCAATTCGACTTCCTAGTTACTAAAAAATGTTGCGGTAGAGTCACGGATAGGTTTCATATCTTCATACTGTATCTTTCCCTCAATTTCCTGTTCAATATTGGGTGATTGAATTTCCTCTGACATATTTTAATCTTTTTGACGTTGATCGGAGTCGATTTTTCGGTGTTTCGGCCAAAAAATATTGATGAATAAAATCTTTTACAGCTGAATTACCGGAAAAGATCCCAGATAATTCCTTTGGTTATTAAAATTAATTCCAAAACTTTGTTAGTCCGGTGAAAAGGCAAATAAATTAGATCAAAAACTATAGAAAATACATATATATATAATTAAATAAGCCAATGCAGTGGGAGTGCGCGGTGCATAATCAATATAAAATGGTTTTTGGCATATACTGAGCATAGATTTCAAAAGATTTTGAAGCTATTTTCATTCTTATAAGCGTTACCTAAGCAACAAAATTAAATCACCAGTATTGAACTCATTAATTACTTTCTCTTCGCACTTAATACTTTCATTACTATCTTGACGTGAAACTATTTTGGAACCATAACATTTGTATTCCATGCTGTTCTCTTTCTTTATTTGATGAAAATGTATTCCTAGTTGTTATGTCTATGAAATTATGTATCTGTACCGTTTTCTTTTTGCTTTCCGGATGTGTTTAAACAAACTTTTCCTTAAAACTTGGCAACTCCCAATAGGTTTCGTAGGTTTTACACACCCTCTTTTATGTGAGATTCCTTTTCCTAATGTGGTGTTTTTCGTAAGTGCAAACAGTAGTTTTCTTCAGTTCTCCTTCATCTATTTTAAATAAGGCTTTTGATGGCTTTTAGTGTTTTAATTCCTTCACATATATGTCCCTATCGGTGGTAATTTATATTCTATTCTTTTTATCTTTTTAAATTTCATATGATGATAGGTAAGATGTAAGAAGAGACTTGAGAGTCTTGCCCGAATAGTCATATTACCATTACTAAATTACCTCATCACCTGAGAACTATCCAGTTTGCATTTGCTATAGATTTTCCTCAAACATATCAAGGGTTAAGGAAAGGTGTAATACTTTACACGATGAAGTCGTACGGCTGATTCCAAAGGAATAACAAGTGTGAGTTGGGTCCCTCAGCGAGGACCTCCGGCGGCAGTTCGTGCTACTAAATGTGGAGGCTGCTTGCCTTGCTCACAAAGCATATTCCCTTAACAGTGTGGAAGAGACGCGGCATGGTAGTTCAGTGGTTAGAATACCTGTCCAGGAATGGGAGGGGTTCGAGTCCCAGTCATGTCGCTATTTTACACACTTGTTATTTCTCATATATATCGTTGATATATTTTACTTCAAGGAAGGAATTAATTATCGCTAATTACGAGGTACACGGGTAATTTCATGGGCTAAATTCTGAGTTGATGCCCAATTCTGTAAAAATAATCATTACGAGCGATGATAATCGTACGTTATGTGCTATTGGTGATGGTTAAATGCATGAATGTAGGACTTGATGCTTCTAACCATCTCCTTATGTAATGTGAGTAATACAGTATCTTCAAACTGCTGCTCGCTGCTCCATTATAGAAATCTCCAATCCGCTGCACTCCGGCCACATGGAGCATTTTCGCCAATTCATTACGGACCATTAACAAATCGCTTCCTGAAAGAATCATACTGTTTTCTGACCGGAAGCTTCATTACAGAAGTAAACAAAGATTTGGTTTTAATCTCCCAAAAAGCTTTCTACATCTACGTAAATGCCTGCAAGCAGTCTTTGAGCGTATGGCGGGGAAATCTCTCTTTAAATATCATTGTCATAAAACTATGAAACCCCTCAGGTTTCCAGTATTCAATTGGCATATTATAACACACTGCAGTATATTATTAGTGGACTGTTAAGTCTCAATTAGAATGCAGTGGAGACCTGTTAATCCGAACTAATTGGGACGGGCATTGTTCGGATTTCAAAATTTTCGGATTATCCGAAAATTGCATTATTACAGTGAAAATCCATTCAAATCACTTTTTTCGAGTATAGTATGTTTCTGTACTTTTCGCAGTATTGTATAACATTAGTTTTAAGTTTTGTAGCGTGGCCTATTATCTTTTTATTTGATACAGTCGAGAGTAAATTTTCCTAACTACAACAGCATTTGTATCATACTGCTGTAAAAGTTAATTTAATGGTGGTTTTTCTGTAGGCATTTTGATTTAATTCTATTTATCCCCTAAAGTTCAGCCAAAAACTATATTTGAAATTATTAAAATTTTCCGAAAATAATGTTCAGACTTACTGAATTTTCGGATTATCGGTGCCCGGATTATCGGGACTCTAGTCCATTCGATTTCGGCTTAATTTAATTAGTTTTTCACTTGTACGAAACTTCCTCCTCCTTCAACACCGATACGCCTAAGAATGTTTGTGATTATGATCCTTGGGTCAAATGCCCTAACCTTAAGATGTAAACATGGGAAAAGACGGATGAGTCACAAGCAAAGTAGAAATTACGAAACCATAGGAAGGCATATATATGTTTATGCAAGTACACTGCAAGCCGCCTTTCGGCGTGTGGCAGGGGGTGCATCCTCCTTGACTATATTTCCCTATGTAACATGGTGGACGCATTATATCGGGTACACCACCTCTGAACGTGCTGTCTCTCTGTGTATCCCGTAAATTAATCCTTTGTTGAAACCTTCTAACTTCTAAAGATTCCCATCCTGCGTCCTGAAGCATCTGAGCTCTCTGATTTATTGTAGCATTCTTCTCAAAACGCATCGCCTTTCGCTGCACTTTTACTAATTCCAGAATACATCACATCGATCCATACACTAAACGCATACCCAAAATGAGGCCTAACTAACGCACAATAACACCTCTCGCAAACTTTTCCTTCGCTCCGACCGACTATCGTCTTAGCGAAGCCGAGTTTCCTAAGTGTATGCTATAGTACAGTGCACGTATATTGTAATCATAGAGAATCAATGGGATGGAAAAACGAGCAAACAACTAGAAAAAGTAGCGCAAGTTATGCACATGTATGCGTGTATCTATAATTAAATTTACTGGGCAAAGTTATAAATAAATATCTAGAAAAGTGTGAAAGAGAGCAATGGTGAATTTGTAAAATCAAAACAACGCAGTTGAAAACTTACTAACGTTATCAACGCCTAGTAGATAGGCTATATCTACACGTTATAGTAACCTGGGTTGCCTATACACAAGGATTCTGTCGTAATTATGAAATTCAGGAATACGAATTATTATTATTATTATCATCAATCAAAGGCTGCGGTGTGGAACCTATTCCACGGTGGCAACCGTATACATAATTAACATCATTCCTACATCATAATATATACCCCAAAATATACATATACATACATACTACATAGGGCATAATATATACCCCAAAATAACTACAATACACACCTCAAAATAACACATTATATTCAATATTAACACAGTTATGAAATCATAGAGTCAACTTATGTGGGGGGAGTAATTATTCTGCCTGGTATTCACCCTAGTCGGGAGGAAAACCCCTCCAAAACCTCCCGAAGGCAGTTCGTCTTACAATTTCACATACAATTACAATTACAAACATATATGCATTGATTACAATTCCTAACCATATCATTATTATTATATCTTACTATTCACACAAGTCGATTATCACAAGAATATATTTTTAAGGCATACTTTTTACAATCTATTTAACCGTTCAGTTTTCTAATTCTATTTAAGAGTACGCTACGGGATTGGGGAAAAGGTTCTAGAACTTCCTCAGGTAAACTGTTCTATTCATTTACGGTCCTATTTAAGAAAGAATACTCACAAATATCTGTCCTCTGTTTTAGCGAAGATATTTTATACTTATGGTCCCTCCTTGCGATATAATCTGGTTCTCGTAGCCTGATCTTGAGTTCCCTAAGTGACGGTTTTCCGATAAGAATTTATTCTGTTTATCCCAGTAATAGAATTGTGTTGCAGTTCAGCAGCGAATTCTCATTTTCTAAGTTCACTCAGCATGCAGCTCCATTTTTGATGGTTCGCTTCGTTGCGAATGATATCAGCTGGATGCAAGCATTATTTGTGCCACCAAAGGCCAAACTTCTGCGTCCATGCTACCCGTTTCTCTCCCTCCGAAACTCTCCACTCGCTCCCAAACCCCATCTAATTTCCATCGATTACTGCGAACCCCTTTAACTCCTGCGATATACTGTTTCCAGCGAACACGGACATTTCGGCGTTTCTCTTCGCAAGAGAGAAAAGTACATGGATGTATTTAGCGGCTGGACTCGGAGTGATTGGGCAAAGTGAGTTTCGATCCAAGTACCGGACTGTGCTATTTAGTTAGCGAAGAAAACTGCTGCTAGAGCTGGGAGGTCCTGAAGTCTATGTATGCTTGTATGCAATTGAGGCGAGGATAAGGTTAAATTCGCTCAGGAAACGGTCATCCAAAGGTAAAAACGAAAATATGACGATTGTCTCAAGTGGAAAAGAAATTATTGTTTGTCTTTCTAGCAATTTTTTACATTATTACTTAGACTTCATTGTGGATTGTATAGTAATTCTTCTGAGAGACATTCAAGTAGGGGCGAATTATAATTAGGTGCAATAGGCGCTAGCTGAGGGCGTAATACATATGGGGTTGTGAGTAAGACTGTTCTTACTCTTATTACGTACACATATTTGTTCTCGTTTTTCGCTTCAAGAAATAATTTAATATTTCTTGAGTAAGTCTACGTAATGTTTGTATAGAATNGATCAAATTAGATTAGAATTTATTCACATAGAACTCATTTGCTTTTAATAAAATGAAAGGTTAGAACAGTTAAAAAGACAAAAATAAGATGGAACTATTTTTGGTTAAAAAAACCTAAGTCTAGAGCTTAGGGAAAAATTTCCACAGCAGGAAAACACCCTCTAGAAGAATGGAATTCGGAATTCAAATATTTGTGTCCGTATCGAGGAAATTAAATGATTGCATATTGATCCCATTGTCTGCAGAGAATCTCTGTATGTGCAAAGAAATCCATGTGAGTAATTTTAGACCGGAGGAGGCCAAGTTAGCTTACGCTGCAATATTTTATGTTCAAATTTTAGAATACGCTCTACTATAGATGAAATTCGCAAACTCAAAAATTACTACTAGTAGTGATGATATATTTTACTAATGAACTTTTATGAATACGAGGTACACGGGTAATTTCATGGGCTAAATTCTGAGTTGATGCCCAATTCTGTAAAAATAATCATTACGAGCGATGATAATCGTACGTTATGTGCTATTGGTGATGGTTAAATGCATGAATGTAGGACTTGATGCTTCTAACCATCTCCTTATGTAATGTGAGTAATACAGTATCTTCAAACTGCTGCTCGCTGCTCCATTATAGAAATCTCCAATCCGCTGCACTCCGGCCACATGGAGCATTTTCGCCAATTCATTACGGACCATTAACAAATCGCTTCCTGAAAGAATCATACTGTTTTCTGACCGGAAGCTTCATCACAGAAGTAAACAAAGATTTGGTTTTAATCTCCCAAAAAGCTTTCTACATCTACGCAAATGCCTGCAAGCAGTCTTTGAGCGTATGGCGGGGAAATCTCTCTTTAAATATCATTGTCATAAAACTATGAAACCCCTCAGGTTTCCAGTATTCAATTGGCATATTATAACACACTGCAGTATATTATTAGTGGACTGTTAAGTCTCAATTAGAATGCAGTGGAGACCTGTTAATCCGAACTAATTGGGACGGGCATTGTTCGGATTTCAAAATTTTCGGATTATCCGAAAATTGCATTATTACAGTGAAAATCCATTCAAATCACTTTTTTCGAGTATAGTATGTTTCTGTACTTTTCGCAGTATTGTATAACATTAGTTTTAAGTTTTGTAGCGTGGCCTATTATCTTTTTATTTGATACAGTCGAGAGTAAATTTTCCTAACTACAACAGCATTTGTATCATACTGCTGTAAAAGTTAATTTAATGGTGGTTTTTCTGTAGGCATTTTGATTTAATTCTATTTATCCCCTAAAGTTCAGCCAAAAACTATATTTGAAATTATTAAAATTTTCCGAAAATAATGTTCAGACTTACTGAATTTTCGGATTATCGGTGCCCGGATTATCGGGACTCTAGTCCATTCGATTTCGGCTTAATTTAATTAGTTTTTCACTTGTACGAAACTTCCTCCTCCTTCAACACCGATACGCCTAAGAATGTTTGTGATTATGATCCTTGGGTCAAATGCCCTAACCTTAAGATGTAAACATGGGAAAAGACGGATGAGTCACAAGCAAAGTAGAAATTACGAAACCATAGGAAGGCATATATATGTTTATGCAAGTACACTGCAAGCCGCCTTTCGGCGTGTGGCAGGGGGTGCATCCTCCTTGACTATATTTCCCTATGTAACATGGTGGACGCATTATATCGGGTACACCACCTCTGAACGTGCTGTCTCTCTGTGTATCCCGTAAATTAATCCTTTGTTGAAACCTTCTAACTTCTAAAGATTCCCATCCTGCGTCCTGAAGCATCTGAGCTCTCTGATTTATTGTAGCATTCTTCTCAAAACGCATCGCCTTTCGCTGCACTTTTACTAATTCCCGAATACATCACATCGATCCATACACTAAACGCATACCCAAAATGAGGCCTAACTAACGCACAATAACACCTCTCGCAAACTTTTCCTTCGCTCCGACCGACTATCGTCTTAGCGAAGCCGAGTTTCCTAAGTGTATGCTATAGTACAGTGCACGTATATTGTAATCATAGAGAATCAATGGGATGGAAAAACGAGCAAACAACTAGAAAAAGTAGCGCAAGTTATGCACATGTATGCGTGTATCTATAATTAAATTTACTGGGCAAAGTTATAAATAAATATCTAGAAAAGTGTGAAAGAGAGCAATGGTGCATTTGTAAAATCAAAACAACGCAGTTGAAAACTTACTAACGTTATCAACGCCTAGTAGATAGGCTATATCTACACGTTATAGTAACCTGGGTTGCCTATACACAAGGATTCTGTCGTAATTATGAAATTCAGGAATACGAATTATTATTATTATTATCATCAATCAAAGGCTGCGGTGTGGAACCTATTCCACGGTGGCAACCGTATACATAATTAACATCATTCCTACATCATAATATATACCCCAAAATAACTACAATACACACCTCAAAATAACACATTATATTCAATATTAACGCAGTTATGAAATCATAGAGTCAACTTATGTGGGGGGAGTAATTATTCTGCCTGGTATTCACCCTAGTCGGGAGGAAAACCCCTCCAAAACCTCCCGAAGGCAGTTCGTCTTACAATTTCACATACAATTACAATTACAAACATATATGCATTGATTACAATTCCTAACCATATCATTATTATTATATCTTACTATTCACACAAGTCGATTATCACAAGAATATATTTTTAAGGCATACTTTTTACAATCTATTTAACCGTTCAGTTTTCTAATTCTATTTAAGAGTACGCTACGGGATTGGGGAAAAGGTTCTAGAACTTCCTCAGGTAAACTGTTCTATTCATTTACGGTCCTATTTAAGAAAGAATACTCACAAATATCTGTCCTCTGTTTTAGCGAAGATATTTTATACTTATGGTCCCTCCTTGCGATATAATCTGGTTCTCGTAGCCTGATCTTGAGTTCCCTAAGTGACGGTTTTCCGATAAGAATTT
>KZ308274.1:399668-443010 GCA_000376725.2 Ladona fulva
TGTTCTCTCTTTCTACCGCAATTGGCAAAAGGTGAGAGAAAAGAATAATGTTTGCAAAATCAGTGGACTGTATTTGATACACGATGACCATGAGCAACATGTGACTTACCAGGTAACAAAAGGATCAGCGTCCGTATAGTGAGAAGGTTCACAGGCGTCTGGTGTCTAGAAAAAGAATGCACTTGCACACACAAAAAAACAAAAAAGAAAAAGACACCCGATAGGACAAGTCACAATGCTCTCTGTGGCCATAGAGTATTACTGGCGCTAATTGGCGCGAATAGAAAACAA
The DNA here is from genome assembly GCA_000376725.2 of Ladona fulva. Taxonomy (NCBI): domain Eukaryota; kingdom Metazoa; phylum Arthropoda; class Insecta; order Odonata; family Libellulidae; genus Ladona; species Ladona fulva. The sequence continues at coordinate 399,960 of KZ308274.1, forward strand.
AGGTTTTAGAATGAAAGACATTTGTTCGTTGATTTTTCTTCGGATAGGAACACTAGTGGATCTGTCGAGAGAAGTATTTGAAATTTGACGTATTTAATATAACGAAACTCGTACAATTCGTAATCGGAATAAGTATGATTGATTTTTCAGGGGTAGTGATCATCTTTTCTCTTTTGATGTGAATAATAATAATTTCTTAAATGGTAATAGGAAGATCAAATTAGATTAGAATTTATTCACATAGAACTCATTTGCTTTTAATAAAATGAAAGGTTACTTCCAACGGCTCTATAAACAGAAGCTTTACCGCATCACACTTCCGTACTTCCAAAGGCTTATGAAGTTTTGTCAACAAAAGTCGCCGAAAGATAATCATTTATTGCCGAGAATAACTTCTCCGCATTGGACATTTAATATGCAACTTTAATCTGAGATTCTGTTGATAGTATATAATTTAACTCTTTATGTATACGAGAATAATTTAACTCTTTACGTTGTTTACCTAATATTTTTATTTTTACACTATTTTAGGTATTTAGAAAGAGAAGTAAGTCCATTAGAAGACTCAATCAAAACTTCCCAACATCAACATAAATAATCTTTTCCGTTGACGAAGTTAAAGAGGGAATGATAACGTGTTAAATTAGGTAGGTGTTAGTGGTAAGTACTTAGCAATTCTGAAGTAATTAAAATAAACTTTTCCGTCTCTGTACCCGCGTAACAATTATCTCACAGCGACTATTAAAGAAAAAGCAGAATTGTCGTTGAGTCATTGTGTGTAAACAAGTCACTGCTCATGCGATAGAATGCACAAGGCTTACTAAAGAGATTAGAAAGTACTCTGTAGCTATTCCGTGTGGCGGAGATAGCTTTAGAACGGCATTTTGCATCCAGAAAGCAGGCACCCAAATGGAAAATAAAGAAAAAGAAAGATCCGTGTGAAAAACGAGAGGAGCCGAGTCCAGGAAAGAGATAAAACCTTCAGAGCGTGTAAAAGAGGGTTTGGAAAAGAGGAAAGATCAGGTCGTAGAAGAGGAAGGGAAAAAAGGGAAGGGGACTTCTGATAAACTAGAAGAGAACGCATCCAAAACCAGGATGATAGCGACCAAGCATGAGCTTCATGCTTTTACAGTTGTCTGAATTAAGTGCTTCTTTCAAAACCACGGCGTGTTGTACGCATGTGCACATTTCCTGACCATTGTAATAACATTCAACCTGAAACCTAACGTGAGTCGCAGTTTTTAGTTTCGAAAACCGGTGATGATAGATTATACTTGACCGTTCTATAAGATAAGTGTTTCCGGAGCAAATTGTTGTACACCTAAAAGATAAGCATAGCTTTACATAAAATATTTCTTAACTTTCTCTATGAATTTACTACTTCGTAATCGCAGTTGGAACGGGGAATGTCTTTATCGGCATAGCCATAAATCTTTGCTATCCGTCTTACAAGAAGGTATATCCTTTTATCCATAGCGAATTTTAAACCCGACATTCATAGAAAATCAATAGATATCTTTAAAATCCGTTAATCGATTCGCTGTTTACTCTTTCGAGAGCATCTTATGAAACCATTCAGCCGAATTTTCGGAAAATCTAACGAAAAATAAGAATACATATCATGCCTCCAATAAGACAATGGATAACTTGCAATTGCTTTGCGAAGTTGTATCATAAAAAAATAAAAGTTCTCTACGGCATTGCTATAAACTTCCCATTCGCTTCTTCTTCACGGAGACAGAAATGCGGCTCGGACGTTATTACGTCATCCCCATCGGCCTCTGGCTAAGTTCCCGCCTTTGCACCATTCTGTGTCAGATCCTTCTCCCTTGGGCCACTCACTCGAAGGGGTTGTAATTACCTTCGTCAATACTCTACCTCGGGTTCTCGAGCATCGATTTCAAACGCGTTAATCTTAGTACTTCCCTTTTATTTTACTGCACCCGACGAGGGACCTAAGAGGAAAGATTTTGGCCAAATACAGATGCCTTTCAACTCTAAACAGCACTTAGATGAAACTACGAGGCACTTCACTTGATTTACTATGGTAATGAGCTTCGTCAGCTGCAAAGTGAAGCTATTCGCCATGCTTAAATGATAATACTGCGTGATAATGTTTCAGTCTTACATGGCAAATAAGTAAATAAGTCAACAACCAGTTTCTGGGGCCTTTGGACAGACATTTGGGTAACAATTTTAACTTCAATGAAAGCAGTTTTGGGTTCGGTTTCCGATGGGGCAACCTTTAACTGTCGAACCTTTTAAAATTTCCTCTACTAGCTTCAAAATTATTTAATTTAAACATGGAAAGTAAGGTCTTCAGTTTCACGAGTTGTCACCAGAAGTTGCTAATGTTATAACGTTATATTTGGCTGTTCATAAAGAGTATTTCATGTACTCCAAAACTTAAGCACTTTAAGTTTACTTTTACATTTGAAGATATGGAGACATTTCAGAAAAGAGCATTTAAATCATTTAGATACTGCAAACTGTAAGAAGGTAAAAATAAGGTTGTTCTCTCTTTCTACCGCAATTGGCAAAAGGTGAGAGAAAAGAATAATGTTTGCAAAATCAGTGGACTGTATTTGATACACGATGACCATGAGCAACATGTGACTTACCAGGTAACAAAAGGATCAGCGTCCGTATAGTGAGAAGGTTCACAGGCGTCTGGTGTCTAGAAAAAGAATGCACTTGCACACACAAAAAAACAAAAAAGAAAAAGACACCCGATAGGACAAGTCACAATGCTCTCTGTGGCCATAGAGTATTACTGGCGCTAATTGGCGCGAATAGAAAACAAAGGTTTTAGAATGAAAGACATTTGTTCGTTGATTTTTCTTCGGATAGGAACACTAGTGGATCTGTCGAGAGAAGTATTTGAAATTTGACGTATTTAATATAACGAAACTCGTACAATTCGTAATCGGAATAAGTATGATTGATTTTTCAGGGGTAGTGATCATCTTTTCTCTTTTGATGTGAATAATAATAATTTCTTAAATGGTAATAGGAAGATCAAATTAGATTAGAATTTATTCACATAGAACTCATTTGCTTTTAATAAAATGAAAGGTTAGAACAGTTAAAAAGACAAAAATAAGATGGAACTATTTTTGGTTAAAAAAACCTAAGTCTAGAGCTTAGGGAAAAATTTCCACAGCAGGAAAACACCCTCTAGAAGAGGGGTGTAAAAAAACCTGTAAAACCTGCTGATAGTAGTGGCTACTTTTAAACTAAAGAAATGTATTTCTATAGCATGAAAAAAGAGGAAAAAGAATGTTTACAAATAATTCAAAAACAAACAAAAAAGGCATGGAAAAGTTCCCACACCAGAAGACATTAAACATTGAAAAACATAAAGCATATGAAATGGAGGTTAAAAATATACACTACAAATTTATGTTGCAGCTAATAAAGCATTACAATCACCAATATGGATCGTTAAAAGGAAGACACCAATTACGTCCATTAATGATAATTTTTATCTACGATCACAAACAACATAGACAGAAATATCTGGATAGCCTGGACTAGAACCAAGGACATTGAGGAAGCTACGCTTGTACACTGACCACTCCGTCTCCTCGGCCGATAAAGTAAAGGTAAAGGCAATATCGTACGACGGTTTGCCTGTTTATTGAAAGGTGTTAAAACTTTCCTAAAAGAGTATAACCCAAAACAATAGTAATTTCTTTAGAACACGAAAACCATCGCAAAGTCTCCACTGTGATGTGATGATGTGCTGCTCACAATTCGAAGTTCCCCCAGAATGTTTTTTTACCAACGCACTCCATTCTGCCAGAGAAGCGGGGCGGAAGAAGTCAATACGAATTCCATTCACGTAAGAGCGCACTTTAAAACGGAAAACAGGAGAGTGGGGGTCGCAGGTAGAAAGAGGATTTATGAGTAAATAAATCTGCGTGAGGATAAAGAGATGCGCACAAAGGCAGCGAAAAGCTTCGCCCAAAATACTAAGACCATCAACTTCTGCCTCGACATCCCTCGCCGTGAAAATAGGGAACGGAGGATGGCTCCATTTCAATGTGAGATTGATTTTCAGTGGGGCTACTTCGTCGGGTTTGAAAACATCTGCGTCTGCCAAAATTTCTTGTAAAAACACCCCACCTTTGAATAATACCCTCGGGTAGATAAAGCGGAAACACAAGCGGAAAAATCGGAAATAATAAAAAGAGAGGAAAGCGTGGAAAAGAGAGGAAAATGGGAGAAAAGCGTTGCGTTCGGAAAAAGGCAAATCGGCGCCTGTCCCGCCCTCAATCGGATCTTCGGCGTAAATCCCTCAAACATCCTCCCCTCTTTATCTTCGGAGCGCACATCCGAAAACCACTTCGGTAGCTCTCAAAACGCTTCCTTTCTATTTTCCATCTCTCTCTCCCGCCCGTCCGATCTTTTATTTCTCTCAAATCGCGTGAAATGCATGGATCCGTGCCCAAGTAACCGAGGCGTTCCCTCAGTCCGGAGTGCCCTGCATCGTAATGATGCTATCGGTCAGCTGCGGGCGAACCTAGCGGCGATCGCCGGTCTGGGCCACTCTGCCACCAGCTGCTGTTAACGTGAAAAACCACGCGCCCATGAAATTACTCTCAGCGTCGTGTGTAATGGAATCGTAGAATGAGTCCACAAGTGTGGTTGTCAACTTCGCAAGAGTTGATTCCGGGATTTGACCATTCCGGAAATGAAACAGTTTCAAAGGGTACCGATAATACTTAATATGACGACCTTTTTGATAATTATGTACAATGCATAGTATAATCTAATTTTATATTTTATTTACTTGTACTAACATTACGAACGCATCTGGCTGTGATCCCGATATTCATACTATGTACTATATTTAAATTTCTTTTATATTCAACTTTAATTGTCAAAGAATAATTATGTTGTAAAATTTGTTGTATATGATTATAACGTTGTTACTATCCTTAATTTAATCTACTTCTCTCTATCTTCACTTTAAACTTTCGTAGGATTTTCACACCAAGAATTTTGTGGGTGTTTTCCTTCGGTGGAAACATTTTCTTCTGTGATAAAAATATCACAGACATTTTTCCCACCAATCCACGAAACTAAGAATTACTAATAAAAATAAGTAAAACATGCAAAAGTATCCAAAAATTCTTATTTATAATCGCTTCCATTGTATAATTTATGTATAATGCATACGATTTTTCATCTTTTTTCTATTTAAACGGATAACATGTGAATTCTTTATTTAACTTTGTATGCCATTACCTAGTAGTGAATAAACAATCATGAACGAGTTATATTATTTTTTATCCAAATTAATACAATTTACTTCCTATAAATTATCAAATATCAATTAAATCAGTGATTTAAAAATGAATGTTAAATCCTAGAATTAATTAACATTGTAAAAGTGATAAAATTGATTGCATTAATTTGGATTAATGCGTAACATTACAGGTCAATTTCTCGATGTTATTTCAATTAAATCCAAAATGCTCCAACGCAATTTGCATCATTACATTGCGTTAATTACAGCTGATAAAGAACCATAAAAGTTATTGGATTATATCGAATTTTTTTCCTCCACTGTAAGAATGTGACTATTTTTTGTTTCACTTGTACCGACCACTTTTCCAAACTCAGGTTTGAAACGCAATGACGATGTCATAAATAAAAAGATTATTTATTTTTTTCTATATTTCCGACCATTTTTAGAGCTATATATTTTCATTGAAGTATGAAAGAAAGCTACCTTGGTCAATTACATCACAACATTAAAAAACGCGAGTTTGTATGAGTGTTGCGTGTCTGTGTTCGCGTAGAGTTGCATTGAATTTAACTGAATAAAATAATAAATAAAAAACATTTATTGAATATAAAAATACAGGTATGAGAGTTTCCTGAATACCTGGTAAAACGTTCTGTAATACTTGTAAACATCTTCAACATAACCATAATGTAATAAGCATGTATGCAGGCCTTTTCAACATTCACTGGTATGCATATTTCATTGTAATTAATCGAATTTTTCGTGTTAAATCTCCGTTAATCCCAGCTCGGATATGCCTTTTGAAGCCCTCTAGCTCGGGTTTCGGTTATCGTATGTGCTAATTAGCCTCTATTTCCAAATGTATGGGAAATTTATGCAATTTCATCCATTCCACCTACATTAGCACGAATTCACTAAATATATATTACTGCAAGCTGCCATGTTACATTATACAATTACCTAACTGTGAAATGTTGAAAAGCTTTATCACTTTGGATGTCCTTCCTCCCGAACGTTTTCATCTAATGTTCCGATAAACACGTTTAATCGAGCTCCATTTTGCGATAAATGAATGAAGATAAATGGCTTTCCCAATTTATTGCTCTATTCCACAACATTTCCTCTAGGTATAGTAAATCAGTCCCTTAGAATTTCAAATTAACCTACTTTGTGTTTATTTTGTCACATTTCTAATTGATTACCACAACACATTCACTCATGGTTAAAAATTATAATATACAAATTTTTTCCTCAAGTGACACGTCTTAACCTCGATTGTCTCTGTGGAATAATAAGTAAAATCCTATTATTAATTCAACGTGGGAAGAAGTTATTACAATTGGACATGCAGTGTGTTTTTGCGTCGCTTATAATATGCTCGTATTTCATCAGTTCTTCAAGAGTGTTCGCTTTTTACGTAGAGACATACTTTTTATCGGTAGAAACGGGTAAACAAAATAAAGAGAATACATCTTCGTCAACAAATTCACCCTACAAATAGTCTACAAATTAGCTCCCCTTTGATTCACAGCAGAGAATATTTGTATTTATGCGTGTACTTCCCTGTTTGATACTACCGAGTACCGACCGCCTAAAAGCAAGGTTTAAAAAACTGGTGCTATCACCATTGTCTCATATGTGCATTGCAATCTTCCTGTGTGGCAGCGTAAGAATTAATGTACTTTGCAATTGGAGGATGCAATCACTCTACTCTTGGGAGGAAAAGTTACCCGACTTCAAAGGGATATGTGAATTTTAACAAGGTGGTAAAGTTTTTTGTCCTATTTAAAATATTAATCCCTTTGTGATTCTGTGATACAAGGTAGCTTTAAGAAGAATTAGCACTTTTCGTGTACCTAGTTTATTGTCTACAAAATTTGTTTCCCATAGATATTTTAATTCCAAAATAGATACTATCCTAAACCCCCACTGACACACAAGAAGATCAAGTTACTTGGTGAAAAGGAACCTGTTTCTTTAAAGTATTTCATATTGTTGGTTATTAAATTTCCGTGCTTCGTTCTTGTACTAACTTTCAAATACTTTTCGGACAGAAGCAGATTTTAAATATTCGAACTAAATGACACGTTTCACTGTTTTTCTACTGTACCTTAAACGAAAATTCTGAAAAATGAATATTTTTGAGTTAAATTTCTAAAAGAGAAAAATCAAAGGTTATAAATGAAACTAGATTGCATTGAACTTTCTAATCCTCTATGGTCCCTCCTGTCACATCTAATTACGAATTCATAAGTTTTAAAATTTTCACAAGTTAATGAGAACAGTGTGTGTAAATTAAAAAAATATTGATCTTTAAAGAGGATATGATTTACTTTCGTAATGAAGATGAGGAAAGAGTTGCAATGGAAAGTTTTTACAAATGGTGGAACATCATTGAGACTCTTGAACATTGCTGTCGAATTTTTCAATGCTACGTATCTCCTTCCTTAGTAAATATAGTGAGAAAAACATTCAATCCCCTGAAAAATGTACCGTTTCATAACAATAATAGAGCACAAATCAAAGTATATTTTATGTGCTATTATCCATTGGTCAGATAACTGGATGAGTGTGTGTAACCTTTTCCGGAATGCTTAAGAAACACGAGAAAATTATATAGAATATCTAATATATAGCGATATGATTGAATATGAAGTAAACTTTTCTTAGATTTCTTGTGAAAACCATGTGCATACCTCAAGATATGTTGTAGAAAATGTAGCATAAAAAATAATATGAAGTGGATCTTGAAAATAAATAGCAGAATCCGTAATATGCTCAAACTTAACATTTTTACGTGGAAAAGAAGATATTACTAGAATTCAGCTCACCGTTCAGATTATAACTTCTTTCCTGTAGATATGGATTGAAAATTGTTAATTACGGTAAATTAAGGCTATAATTACGAGTGTTGAGTGGAAGGAAAAACCATTGCATTTTTAAAAGTAATAAATTTCGAGAGGAGTATGATTCTGATTTCAGGAAAGACATTCCTTTCTCAGAGATATAGAGTTTTTAGTTATTTCCACATTTGGTTTTGACGTTAACGTTGCGAATTCGGTTGAATTTGCCGTTCACTGCAGAAGTCTGCAAACAGCCGAGATGTGCTTTAAAAACAACGAGTTCTTCCCTTTCTGATGCTCTCCCGTAGTGGTGGCTGTCTAAAGTTCATGTTAGCACTGAATGTCTGCATTTCAATGGTTAATTGCATATCTACTGTTGAAAGGCTGGTGCTGTTTTAGTTTTTTAATTTACAGTGTTTATCTCAACGTTTGCAGTTCCTTTCATTAAGACGTTAATATTGTAAAGATAGTCCTTGTATTTTTTTCTAATAAAATACTCCTTGCACATATCAGCTATTATAGAAAAAGTGTAAACCAATTCATTCGTAAGTTTTTGACTTTATATTCTCTCGTTGTAGGTATGTACTTTATGTTTCTCTTTCCCTCCCCAGAGCTGCCCTGGACCTGATCAACTAAAAAGCATTATTTGCAAAGAAGTTTTCGTTAAACTATATACTGCTTTACATATAATTTCAATTATCTTCGACGTCATCAAACCTGAATTATTAAATTTCGATTAATTACCGAAGGCATGGAAAAAAATCTTATAAATAAAGTATCACAAGAACTGGATATTTAATGTCTTATGGACTTTCTATACTCTCTACCGCGTTAATCGCCTGAAAGATTCAGAAATGAAGGCTAGGATATGCTACGATTTTGAATAGAAATACCGTTTACCTATGGTCGTTGCTCAATTTCGTCAACTTGCTACTAAATCATCTTCGGTGCAAATACAGTATTAAACATACAGCAAAATAACCACATCTCAAATTGAACATTAAAATCTAAGCACAGGAGATAACAGCTCATAATTAAATCGATCAGTCAACAAGAATCGTATTTCATGTACATCTGTTTTCAGTTAAGATTGAATTTTGTGTTTATATATTTGGATTTTTAGAAGAGAATAAAATCACACCAAGAATTTTAACATTGAGTGGGTATGCAATAAAATACGAGATTCAAAAAAGTAAGCCGTGAAACACCTGATCCGATTAATATCAATACGGACTTGTAAAGATTAGAGTCCTTCCAGGAGGAAAATTCTCTTCGAGTATTATTTGTTGCCGCGGTAAAATAGAAGTGGAATATTTTACCAGTTAGGATTCGATGATGAATTGAGAGCATTGGTCCCAATCATTCTCACTGGCTGTTTTTCAAAGCATTCCCTCGAATAGGTTACGTGATCTGGCTGCAGAGGTCACGAGATGACAGATTCTTATCGGACATCGATATATCTTGTCAGATAATTCACAGGGGAATCGATGTCATGGCGATTAACTCCCTGAGGCGCTTTTTATCTGCAAACGGTGCGATGGAGGAAGTCTATTCATCCTCATTTCTGATTGGTGGAAGTTCACAATCCGGAATTTGGCATAAACTCCTCTCGAAAGCTTGGATAGGTTTCCTGCGATGGAAATTTTTTTCTAACAAGGCAGTAGATATCGATGGAGATAATTTTCACTTGGAAGCATCTGTGGAGGGAAGAAATGTAATGGACCTTTAAGAGGATTGAAATATAATTGATTCTTATCTTATGATAAAGAATTTTATCCCCTATAGACCTATATTAACGGTCGTACATTTCAATATGAATCACGTGAGGAGTTGAAAGTCCTCGGAACTGAAAATATGGGAAATGAAATGTGAACTACCTTCATAACAACTTTCAATTATACAGCCCTAAACTTGGAATACACACTAGTAATGTAAAGTGTATACGACGTGACGCCCTCCGCAGAGAGTTTTATCTTTGAGAAGTAGTAGTTTTAAAAGTTCTTCGACAGCTAAGGTCCTTTCGCACCTGAGAACCCCCACCAGGAATCAAACCTGGAACCGCTTTCACCGAATCCGAACGTGTTACCCACATGGCTATCCGGAGGCCCTTTTATCTAGGAGATACTAACTTTGTATACTCAATAAACAACATTTTTTTGAAAATTTTACATACAAGCTTACTAAAGATTCCAATTCAATTCATTATGATTATGTATAACTCGGCAACTTATCTCCCGAACAATGGTAATTGAAGTTTAACGTCCAGGCAGATATCTCTGACCTACTTGCACCCAAGTTTAGGTCAAAATGTTGAAAATACGTTTGCAAATCCTTCGGTTTAAATCATCGAGCTCCCTAATCATGAATTAAAAATCTATTTGGCACAGTTCAGAGGTTTTTATACCATTTTCGATTGCCGTATAAAATGATTAACACTGTTTCTACAGAGCTTTTACAGTTTCTTTACATACTTCGTAAAGCAGTTCATAACTACTAAGTCTTTGGGTTTGTAGAACACTAAAATAATTAAATGGATCCATTCCACCGAGAGCGATCCCTACAAAAAGAGACAGATTATGTTGTATCTACTAAATAAAATTTTCTTCTTCACTTTTATAGCTCACAAAATCGGATTTGGCAATGTGTCAACTAAGCGAAATAATGGTGGGGCATGCTAAGTTTTAAGAAATCAATCAAGACGTTAAATCAAACTAAAAGAAGCTTCTGAAGCTATTATTGATCAAATAAAAGATCGTGCAACGTGTGTAAGATGTTATTAAGGCTTACGAATAATCCTTGAAATTAAGAAAAGAAACACACGACCGTTTTCGAGGTAATAACCTCATCATCAACAGTCAAATTTTGCTTCATAATTCTTAATAAATTAGGGAAATAATACACCAAGTATTGCTTGATTTGTTTTTTATGTAAGAAGTTAATTTGTAAACATCATTACTATACCCTCTCGAGTACAACTCTGATTCCAGGTACAATGAAACCTGCCTTTAGTGGAATAGCATAGCAATGAAATGCAATAGCAGTGAATACTATCCGTAGAGGACAGGTTTCCATCATATCCAGGTTTGAATCGTGTATTTTTTGCAATTTCCAACATCGCAGGCCATGACCAAAATTTTTTTTCCGCAACGGACAAGTTTCCAGTGTATAAAGGGTCTAGTATTCACAGCTTCCACTGTGGTAGAAGTTCGATTTTTATTTATAATTTCTTATTTTTCACACGGAAATATGGTGATAATAGTTTCACACTTAAACTTCTTATTTTCTATTTTTTTCGTAATATCCTTCAAAAGAGTCACGGCCTTCCATCGGCATACTAAAACCCAAAAGTTCCCCCGCATCACAAAATGAGCACACTGCCTTAGTAACTGTCACAATGGGCAACCTGAAGCGGTAAACTTCAAATCCCTTCCACCGCACATCTGCAATAGAGTCTAGTGCATTTCCTTGTCCGTTTGGGTTGACATTTGGCCAATTTTGGCTTCGGGGAAATCCATTGAAGATGAAACTTCACGAATGACACGCTCGCTATCGGTTTTCCATTATCTCTCGGCCTCCCGAAACACGCTTCGCTGAGTTCATATTTTTTCAATCGCCTGCAGAAATTGATTTTTTTCCTCCCCCAGCGGAACTTTCACTTTTTCGGCCAAAAGCAGGTGTTCGTATAATCTGCGCTCAAATTAAAGAAGGTGATATACCAAGAAAATCGCGGAGAACTAAATGAACGCATTCCCCAGTTCACCGCACGAATTATTTTCCTTGAAGCTTATTTGGGCTTACAAAATTTAATCGGATAAGCGTTCATAGGGATTTCGTCGTCCCTCCACGTGGAATTATCTGAATTTCCCATTAACACCGGAGAAAGAATGGTAATAGGTCAGACCTAAAGAAGGGGTTTTGGGTAAAAATTACAGTCGATGTAATTATATTGTGGTTTCCATGCTTGCGCTTTCCCATTCTCATATTTATCCTTGACATTTTAATCTGATTTTGAATGTTCTTTATGACTTTTCGTTCTCGATGAAGAGAGTTCGTTTCTTTAGAAGTAATTCCAAAGGCATATTAAATTTCCGGCACCCCAACAAAAAATTTATACACACATATTTATTCATTTAATCCATCTTTAATTATCAAACCGGGAGCAAAGTATATTTTGGCTGTATTTTACTATCTGCTAATAAGATTCACCGGTAATAAGCAGCAATTTGTTCAAACCCATTGCACAGTATAATATAACCATACTTATTCTATTCGCTATCGAAATCTAAAACTATATTATGCAAAATATATCTCTCATTTGATTGAAGGGACGTCCATTATCGGACGAAAACTTTTATTCGCAATTTCCAAATCTACGTCAGCATAAAACCATGAATTATCAATAACTGTCATTAATTTCTTCATAATGTACTTGGGGTTTGGAAATTAAATCTTAAGCCACTAAAAATACGAAAAGAGTTATTTTTCAGATTGTAGTCAGTTTCAGTGGGATGTAAATTTATCGAACAAAATTTGAATTAATTATCCAATATAGTAAATTATTATTATTTTTTCTATCGATAACCAATTGGGAAGACCTTAAAATCAGTGTTGTTCTTCCATTTTCATTTGTTAACGAAAAGATCTAAATTCCTATTTGCTAAGTTGATAATTTTGAAAATCTATGAAATTGTCGAGAATTTTACCAATCAAAAAGAAATAGAAATGACATACCAACGGATAAATTTATTTCATAAAATTGAATTTTTTACTTTTCTTAATGTAATTATTTGTAAAAATGTATGCTACTTTCTTAAGAGCTATAATCTCTGATTTTTTTCGTTTAATCTCATACTTGTTTTGGTTTGTGTTATAGTGCAAAGCTAATAAAACCGTCAAGTAGAAGTGCAGTTGAGGAATTGGATTGTGCATGGCTTTGCTAAAACTATCAAGTTTTCTCATTTAGAAGTCAGATAAAAATAAATTCCCTTTTATCCTATGGAAATGGAAGGGAAAAGAAGTGAAGTATATATAAGTTTAGGTAAAACCTATTTGTAAAGAAGTGAACTGCAATACTAAGAATTCTTTCATGGGAGATCTAAAGAGAACATTAATAGAAATGTATTCATTGATCTCGGGATAATTACGGGAGATGCAAAAGCGAAATAAAATTTTAATTCGATCAAGTTTGGTAATAGAATCCAATAGCTTGGCCTCGACTTTGTGGTAGCTTTCCATCTTGAAGACAAATATAAATAACACTTCTACCTTTACCACAGATAATCATTCAACGGCCATGGTTTCAACCCGTTGCGTCATCCTCAGGTAAGCTCACCCTCACCTGAGGATAACCCAACGGGTTGAAACCATGGCTGTTCGATAAAAATATTCTGTGGTAAAGGTAGAAGTTTTTACTTCTATTTGTCTTCGATCGAGTTTCTTTCAGCAACGTTCGTTTTCCATTTATTAACTTACCCATACATATGAAGTGGAACCTTTCCCTTAAGGAACTCCCAAAAACTTAATCGCTGAGAAATAAGTTCCAGAAATTGATCCTCGCGGCTTAGGAGTTTATGAAGGATATATGTCCCGCAGGCTGTAAAATGCGTCCTTTTGGGATTTACTATCGGAAATGAGTTCGGAAGAGAAGGTTCGGGCTATCATTGAGGTAGTGCGGATCGAAGCAGGTTGAGGTCAGAGGCGAGTGGGTAAAAAGCCCGTCGGGACGCTGACACTTACGGTTTCCTTGACGACGAGGGGCGCATTGCTATATACAAAAGGTATACGCCTGTGGCTCGGCCGATCGAAACGAATAGAGGTTTCGCCCGTTTCATGCGTTCTTTTCCTCTTTTCTCGTGCCCCCCTTGAGGAAAGATTTCTTTTTAACGAGGTTGTTTGAAATCCTACTGTTCCATTAGAGAGAGCAGTGTTCTGTGGCGCAGCTATGCTTGGGAAACCATACAGTTCTAATACACTGTAACCTTACTAAATGAAAATTTTTTTTCGAATTACCTACAAACGAGAGAACTGCTTCATTTATATTACCATTATAACTTTTTTCTCACTTTTATTATTATTATTTCTTTAACGGATGCAGGAAGCCCCAATTACACATGGTTTAACAATTTGGACTATCACAGATAAGGAGGAAGAACACACATGACCTTTCCCTAACCAGAAAAATCCGACTAGACGGGATTCGACCCCGGGAATTTGGCGTTGGAGCGCTAGCGTGCTATCCACTCCGCCACCGCGGCTGGTATATCCGGGTTTATATTGGTCTTAACCATGTCAGATGTACATACACTATACACTTTTCTTAAATGAGTTGTATTTATTATCCGTATTAAATAATAACTTAGAAATTTTTTTGTGATGGAGCAGGTACCCAGAATTACAGATTTTTTGAGTGAAATAAATATTTTTGGAGTAATTTTATGTCACTTGTGCTATTGTGCAATGCTTTTAGTATAATATCTGTTGCTGATAGAATAATAGGAACTATTTTTACTGATTCTTGGTGGCACATTTGCTTTCTTTCCTCTTTGTGGTATTTCTAAAATGTCTTTGCGTACTTATTATTTATTATTATTACTATTGTTATATTTGTCGCTATTTCTGCGTTTTTTGTTGTTGTTACTAATATTTTTATTATTTAGCACATACAGATATCCCTAACAAGACGCGCTATAATTAAAGAAGTATCATTACAGCAATTAATATTAGCCATAAGAATATTCAATATAACATACGAAAATGGCTGGTTATAAATTGTAATTATTTTAGAAACGTAGCATTGTTGAAACTAGTTTCTTTCTTTCTTTCTTCCTTTCTACCTACGATAATATATATAATATACGATACGTATAATATCCGGCATATTTTTTTAAATCGGAAATCACATTTTCATAATCGGATATTCAATGCATGATATATTACACCGGATAAGAGATTGACTGATAATGAGTTCCGGGAGAGAACGACATAATTTAGAGCCCAGCAGGCTCTGCCTTGCGGAATAAATAAAATTTGGTGAAAATAGAAGGCTAAGTATACAATTGAAATGATCGCTGTAGATTAAACTAAGGGAATTAGTGGAAACCCATAATTACAGCTAGGTAAAGTGACAATCAGGAGACATAATAGACAAGAAAATAGAAATGGAATATAATGGAAATCACGTGCAGGTATTGCTTTAGTTTAAGTAATGTATGAAGTGAAACAGTAAAAACTGTATTGCTGAAAAGGGATACAGTAAAGATTGGAAAAGCATTTAGGAAATGCGAGTATAATAGTGCTTAGTGTGAAAGTCAGTTGACATAATGAAAGATCGTTTCCTCACCTGAAACTTGGGATTGAAAATTCCCATGCAAATATTCCCGGACAATGAATGTTACCAAATCGTTAACGGTAAGCAAGGTTTTATCTGGTAAGTCCTCACTCACAGTATGAAATAGGCCAAAACTCTACTCTTAAACCTTGCATATGAGAATCTTTTCACTTACATTTACATATGTGCCCTGCAAGCCACCTTTAGCCGTGTGGCAGAAGTTGCACGCACCATCACTCTACCTTCCCAATCGTTTACTTTCGCGTATCGTAGGCTCTCATAGTTGAATGGGTAATCACCATTAGTACATTACCTTTCGGTAGATTGAGTGCCTTAAATTCCCTTTTCAATGCCATTTCTTTCGCTACTCATTAAGTTATCCTACCCTTTTTGTTACATAATATCTTTTTCCTTTTTTTTCTTCCCCTCTGACTTTTCCCTTACATTTTAACCCTCAATGAAATTCATTATCAAACGCTCTTTTCCCATTACTTGACCCACTCAACTCCTTTGCTGAAACTTAATGACATTAATTGTGTTTTAAATTTTCGTTTTTGAAAAACAATGAAATTCGTTCCTCTTTCGAAAATAAGTTTTCCCTCTTTGAAAAGGCCATGGATGATTGATAGATTTCATGTTGATGACCTTTGACTTTGCAAACATAGCCGCAAGTATGTGAATGGCTGCTAAGTAAAGGTTATCACATGCCGCCTGGAGGATAGATAAGGGTTCAAATTGATAGAAAGTACATCAGTACCTAATGGGACGGGATTAAGAAATAAACTATACGGATTATACAAAGCAAAGTTTTCTCTGTTTTTTTTATATGTGATAGGGCTATATGTTTTAGGACAAACAAAAGGCTCGATTCGTTACCGATGTTTAATGCCTTCGATTAATTTGAACGTTCCACATCACGCTAGTACTTACCAATTATACAAATACAATAATACACTGATTATCTCTAAAACCTTAAATTAAATAACTGTATACCAACCAATTCAACTCAAAACTACAACATACCTCATTTTCCACAATCAGGGATTACGACCTTGAAACAATAATAAGAAGTTACCGCCCAACAGCTGTACTAAATGGATAAACCCTTAAGGACAGTCAATACAAGAAATCCGTTTGCTGAATATCCGTTTGCAGGCTGTTGGCAATAACATCGCCATGATTGCATGCATATCGATAAAGAATTTCTGTTTTCACCATTCAATGCTTAAAAAATGCTGCCATGCTTGCATGGATTGGATAGCTTGAGATCATGCAAACCATAATGGAGAAAAAAATTAGAAAACATATAAAGATCGATCCCTTTCGTTGTAGTGGTACTTGGCAATAAGAAGTGATACAAAAATCTTCTTGAACAGAATTTTAGCTTAATCCTTTATCTTCTAAAGTCACTTATAAAACTACGTAAGCTTCCAACAATTTCCGTAATTCTTGGCAGGTGAATTTTATTCGTATTCTTTTGAATATTAATAATGCTCAGGAAAACGTATTGAAGCAAGACGGAGAATTTCATGGGACAGTCTCGGCTCCTCTTTATTCTTTCGACAAGGAAATTGGGTCAAGGTTTCTTTGAAGAGCAAGGCAACTCATTGAAGTAATATCAAATGCACGCCATAAAAGGATCTTTAGACCCGCATACAGCAGTACTAGGAATATCTTTTTGCGTGCAATAGCGTGGAAAAGTTGCCATTTGAATGAAGAACACAACTAATCATTGACTATTTTAAGCTTTTAACCCCTCTATGCTATAGTTGCAAGTAGACAGTAAAGATATATTATATACTTCTGTTTTACGTAGGTTATGAAGGATGCAACGAATATATGAGTAAAAATATGTAAGGATTAACTTTGAGTTATCAAACTGGAATATTTTATACACTGTTGAAATTTTCGAGCACCGTTAAAGATATCAGTGAATTTCCTATTAACAAAATCTCTAGGAACGGTCAAATATTGCTAATCTGAGCAACCATTTTTGCTGAAAATTTGCCTTCCGATGAAAAGATTCCCTTAAAACGTTCTGTGGAATTTATCGCAATAGTAGTAGTACGGTCGAAAGAACACCCAGGCTATCGTTAATATCAAATCACCGCCTTGTTTAAATATATTTCACTCGTTTCGGTCAAAAAAAGGAACAAAAGTATGTTAAAGTATAGAAGAAAGGTAAGTGAAACTAAATATAGAAGACTTCAACTGCAGAATGAAGATTTATGAGTTTATGAGATTATTGAAAGCCATAGGGGAGAGTAAAAAGCGCTTATTCAGGCTTATTTTCGTGTCTTTCATGAGATTTTACATACTAATATGGAGTTTAAATCATTAACAGCCTCAGATTTGAGTGTCAAAAGCTTAGTCAATCACTAGTCTCGGAGACTTAGCAGGAAATGAAGTGTCCGTCGTGCATGAAGTGGATATACCGTCTCTGGCAATCAGATGAAGCAATCGAGAAGTTGAATGTTGCCGAATGATTAGACATGCATCGCAGCTCCAACAGCTTTCGGAATGGTTCCTCTATCTCTCCCCTGAATCCCTTACCCCACCACCCGCAGCGAGGCTGGTCGATTATTGGAGGTCGCTATGGAGATATCGCCCGCAGCAAAGGTAAGGTTTGCTCCGCTGTAATCGGAGAGTGCGTCACGTCAACGGCGCACTCACACGCTTCAACGGAATGCAGAAAAACGTGCGGATTGCTTCCAGTTGAGATGCCAAGCGGGCTTTTCTGTCGCCTAAGTGTATGTTGGTGGATGTGCGATACAAACCCCACGTTATATCTCAACGGTAGACGTGAGCTGTGAACTGCGTGTGGGTTCATTTTTTTCGAGCGAACTATTTCCAAATATTTTCAATAGCTTTCCTTTTTTGCTGAGTGTAGGCCACTTCCCATTTCTACATACGTAAAACAACTGTTATATGGAAGTTGAATTATTAAATTTTTCCAAGAATTTCTGTCTCGGACAGATTAAACTAAGCTAATCATTTCGCCTCCGGCCGCAGTTGTGGATTGGTTAGCGCTTCAGTACCAAAGACCTTGGGTTCGAGTCCCGGCTAATCGGATTTTTCTAGTTAGAAAATGGTTGTGCGTGTTCATCGATAATATTTATCATTAAAAGAATGTCATTGGGGTATTTCTATTTTCAGTAAAGAAGCTATTGTTATTATTTATTCAATTCTCGGCAGTGGATTCAGGAAATATTCACCTATCCCGGGCACAGATTGTACCAAGAAATTAGGCCCAACTACCGTTGGTTCTGTTAATGGTTAAACTATATTCTTACCATTAAACATGTATTGATTATTACCGTTTTAGAAGCTATGTGTATGTGCTGTCTGCAATTTCAAGTAATTTTAGGTCATTGTGAAATTTTTTCGGTATTACTTCCGTTGAAGATAAGATTAATGGCACAACTTTTGCGGTTTACAGAAATTTTTATATTTTTTCTATTGTTATACTAGATTATAGATATTTTTCTATATTTTCATTTTGTTTAATATATAATTGTTTGTATGTTGTGTGGATATGTCTATCAGCAATTATATTCTATTCTTTTTTAAGGGTGAGAGTGATGTCCAGTCTATTGTTTGGGCGCTTGCGGTTGGTAATTATATTCTCATCGTAATATAAATAAACGTAGTCATTTTCTAAATCTGGGAGAGGTGAAATTTGATACCAAGGTATTCATGGAGCAAGTTGTATTACTTTAAAAGAGTGGTGAAGATCTGTTTGTATAGGTATACGTGTGTAACTGTGTATTTATTATTATCACCCTCATCAATATTATTATTGCTACAATAATTATTATTAAAGATGACATCCAGTATATAATGACGCCTGCAGGAATGTTAGCAATGGTGGCTGAGTTACTTCAATGAGAATTTGATTAATTCGTAGGTTTAGAGTGCTGTTCCCGCAGATAGGATTGAGCAAATACCGTCTCAATGTGCAAACCCTACTTCATAGAACTTTTATTTCGTTTCAGCTAATCCTTTCACTGTAAACCCTGCTCATGAAAAATTCATGTAATGTTTCCAGACTGTTAAAGTAGACCGACATGTGTTCCTAGCTGTAAGTCCGCGATTCATATACACTTCGCAAAGAGGATCTAATCACTTCTCTATCTGTCAGGCGATTCCAATTGCTTATAATTTCATCAATTTGAAGTATATTTCCTCTAATATAGCCCCAATTATTCGAAACTTCGATTATTTTACTGGGTTTCTCATGCAGGATTGAATGTTTCGACTCTAAATTCAGTGAGTTCTTCTTTAATAACTTGGATTCAGACTGGCTCTGGTAAATTCGTTTTTCAGTAAGCTTCGGAAGCTGGGTTTAAACATCAGAGTGACGTGCGAGAAAAAAAGTTTGAGAAGCACTCCTCGATGTCTCACGCGTATCAAGGTGATTGAACTCTTCGGCACAACCTTTAACTCCTCTAGAGACACAATCGCAACTTTGCTTTCTCATTAAAAACTTTATTAATTAGATTAGAACAGACTCTGGGAATGAAAGCTCCGTAAAAATATCACTTTACTTTTTGAGCTGATATAGTTTTCCTTGGATTTTTTTCTCCCTTTCATCTTCATCACACATATTCCAATAGAGAGGAAGCTCGAGAACCGCCAGATTTGCTTAATGGAAGAGCTTAAACTCTGCGTAGAAATTACATTAGCGAATTCCTCTCTCCGTATGCTTTTAAGATGTCTGAGGAATACTTTCAGAGAGTTTACCAAAACAACGGCGTACGGATTTAACACGATAACCAAGGTACTGCATCTCATGTTTTGACTAGGTGAGTTGAGATTTTTCCCATGTAGCATCGGAAGGTACTGCATCTCATGTTTTGACTAGGTGAGTTGAGATTTTTCCCATGTAGCATCGGAACTTAGAACCAAAACGTATTTTATTTATTTAACTGCAATAGTAATACCCTCTCAGTAGTTTCAACGATAATCGAATACGATTCGGTTTTTCGCGTGCTACGGTCCATCCTTTTACTTTATTAAGATTTAAAAAATTAAAATGAAGAATAGTGGGGCGAGTTAAATTCCACTATAAACGGGAAGTTGTGCTATTCTATCAATTTTATCATACCTAAGGTTTCTTGGCCTAAAACTTATGAAAAATACGATACGTTAAACTCTGTGTCATAGTGTAAATTCTCGGTTAATTTTAATTAAATGTTATGACTCCTTAATAATTCTCCTTGCCTATTTTTCCTTGACCCAAAAATTGTCAGCGGGCTGATGTATTCATAAACTTTTTTCACGTTCAGACACCATTTTCTCCGGCTTTCGGAACACTTATCCCGTATCACACCCACCAAAGTATCTCACGTTCATAACCTAACTTTTTTAGTTAATTACTAGAGAAACGATTGCTGGTATTCCGAAATAGCTCTTTACCTTCTAAGGCTTTGACAGTTTTAACACTTACCGCCTGTTAGAGGCTTGCAGAGTTACATTTAAAGCTTATACCCTGAATATCATGCTGGATTCTACCGGCTCTATTTACATATATTTTTGCGAATCTTTTTCACCTATAAACTGATTTGACTGTGATTTCTATTTTTCTTCTCTTGCCAACCTTTGGTCCTGCTCCCATATCTTGATGAATGAAATATTTATAATTTATCTTTTGGTACGGTGTGGAGAGAAATCTATCTTTGAAGTTTGTCTTTTTTCTTTTTCATTGCTATGATAATATAAAAGCTGCTGGGAGTTTTGCTGAATAAAAGCATTAATTGAGGTTTTTTCTTTTACAATTTTACGGAAAGTATTACTCGTGGAGTCATTGTGCTTCACTAATATAGGCTTTTTCTGCTTATGGCATTCTTTTTCTACTTATAGCAGTGATGCTTATGGCATATATAAAGCTCAGTGAGGAAAGCAACCTCACTCCTCATCTTGCCTAGTAAACCTCATTTCCCTCCCCTAGTCTTCGTAGCTGATGGTGGAGTTATGAGGTCCCTACCGACCTTCGGGCTGAATACTTCACAGATAGTCGATCTATGGTTGTCGCCGACTTAGAGGTATATCGAAATTTCCTCAAACCACCCGACTCATCTCATAGCGAAGGACCCGTAAATCCGTTACGCATAAAATTAGGCATTCTCTAAGGAGATTACGCGATTCTTGGTACCACTGCGCGAGCCATTTTCAACAGTTGACCTCCGAGCATATCATCCTTCCTATCGTAGTATGGAGAATAATTCCGCGAACCGCATCTAATAAGGGATTCCGTTTCCACCGAGAGGATATTGCGCTCAGAACCGCCGAGACGGTCGAATTAATCAAGATTCAGACGCAGGCGGTGAGATTTGCATTCGACGTCTATTCGGGACGGAGCCACCCGCAGCATTCGTTGCACATATGTATTCGTGTTGGGTACGTGTCCTTGGCCGCCCTCGCACGTGCCCTTTACACGAGCGAAGATTTCCCCTTTTGTGGGCGCAGGTGCGGCTTTCGCAGGCTCTCGTATCGGCTTAAGACGGTGAGGGGAAGCTCGTGGACGATGACACTGTGTCGGGAGACTCGAAGCGGAAACCGAAAGGGGTGACTGCGTTAACACCGCGACGCGTCGTTGTATGCAAAATATACTGTTACCGACACGCTGAAATCCCAGCTGGTAGAACGAGCATTTGAGAAACCCTGACGAGGTACTTAGAAACGCTATTATTTGATGGAATTGCAACATTAACCTGGTTACATTTCTAATAATAATAATATTTTANTGGATGTATTATACAACTTAGTTTTGCAGTGAACTTCAGATTAAAAAAATAAACTAAATGTGCAATGATGCATAGAGATATTAAAATTAACTCTTTCAACAACATGTTTTTGAGCAGATAAATATTAGTAAATATGTATACAAAAACCAAACATTAATCTAAATACTGAGATCAAGTTTTTTCTTTAATTAACACAAAATCGTTATGATTCCTGATAGACCGCCCATGTATAACACTCAGTTATTTATTGAAGAATTAGAAAAACTAATATTAGATACACTGAATATATCACAGTTAATAATAATAACAGTGTTTGATTTATTTCATACCCACATACAACATTAACGCCCTGTCAGACTAATAGTCTGTCGATAGGACGGATACGAACAAAATAGAAAAACACATGTCAAAAATAAAATTACAAATCAATGCAGCTCAAGGCTCACACGACAAGAGATAACAAACGAAAGTGCTGAAATTAGAATAAGAAAAATAAGACCAAAATAAGCGATAAATTATAGCGAAGGCAGAATTACATCAATGACATACGAGAGCTGTCAAAATAAATTGTAATACCTATAAGATGATGAAAAATAAATGAAAAAGGTAATAGAAACATTATATTATGGACATAATAATTGTTTTATGAATTAGCAATTTATAATTATAGCAATTTCCAGAATTACTGATGGCGTCGAACGTACATTTGTAAATATTCGATAGATTAGGTACATACAAGGTACTCCAGTCTACGCTTGCCATACAAGTTATAGAATTTAGGAACATTAAAACGAACAGTACGCGCATTATAACATACGTTTGGCAGAATATAATAACAGGAGTTTGCCAAGGAGAAACGGACATGAAAAAAGTCTGACGGAACCGGGACTCGAACCCGGGTCTCCCAATTGCCGGTCGGTTGCTCTATCCATTGAGCTATCCCGCCAGAACATTTCTCCATGCCGTTTGGGAGACTTTATAGGTAATGGGCGCGTGAGTTCGTCCGACTAAGCGGCATCGTTCACAGCCAAGGCCTCTTCGAGGCACCGACCATACAAAGTGGTGTTAGGAGAACCCCCCCTTAACTTAACAGGAGTTTGGTCAATTATAATAACAATAATAAAACGTGCTTATTGAAGGGCGAGATAGGGACTTCATAGTCCCTTCTTACACGTTCAATAAATAAAAACCTTAGATATTGTTCCGCAATAATGATGTTGATGATTAATTCTTTTTCTTATTATTTCAATTCCTTCACTTTGAAAATCAATTTCCTCTTCATACAAAATTAATATCAAGTACATTAATTGATATCTTTACATTGTTAATATAAGATAAATCAAAATTACTATAACATTTACATTAAACATTTTAATACAGTTTAGTTTTTTTTTTAATTTTACGAAATTTTGTTTCTTTTTTAATATTTACTGATAATTGTGCTCTTAACCTATTTATAAAATTTTTAATCTTAACATCTCCCAAAAGCACATTAATTACATTTGTTTTAAATATCAATTTCGTAAAACAGAGTTCAGTAAGTATCAAACTGGGCCCACAAACATAGTATGATTTTATTTTATAATGATTCGCAGGACTCTATTGGATTATATTACTTTTCTCTAAAACAAAAATCTATGTTAACTATTTATAACTAAGTATAATCTACGTTAGAAATTCTCAGTCAGTGGAATACACAAATGGCTAAAATAAGAAAGAAATTTGCAATGCTATTTTCAAATGACTTATAGTACAAAATATGAATAGAGCTGTTAGTAGGGTTATTATATTCTAAGCTATGCTCTATGAGCAATAATTCTCGTTTGACTGAAGGAATTTTTACAGAAAAGTATTAATAGAAAACCTCTTCCCTGATATTTTTTGTATAAGTTGGACTTGGAAAGAGCACATATTTTATTTGCTAATTTGTGTTCCTACACTTTATTAAGAGTGGGGAGTGACTCTTTTTTTCCCTTGGATAGAAGTTTAAAATTATATCTCACTTTTCATTTCCTTAAATGTTAACCTGTTTACGGTATATCCATGTGTTAGGTAAGAAATAGAGACTTATAAATGGAACGCAGATAAAAGAAAGCATGCGATACAGGCTAAATACGTTCCACAGCTTGACTGAGATATCATTTTGAAAGTATAAAATAGTCAAAAAGCTGGAATTCCTAAACACGAGATATCTCTGGCGTGACTGGAAATATCTCGTTAAAGGTGTAGCTTCATATCTAGAATAGTCATCATAATGAATCCACCTCTCTAACCGATAGCTTTTAAGGATATATTTCCCTTCAACGGTAACGGTCAAATTTTCCTTTGAGTACAAATTGATTCCGTACAAAACTAGAACGTGTAATTACTTAAAGAGAATGGATGTCCGACAATATATACATCATTCTTTAGCAGTTTGCGAAAGAAACTGACGTGTATCTAGATTGCTTTATAATTAGTAATTAGTGTAATAATTCTTAATTAGTTTGATTCAGTTTTATTTAAGTTTTCTCACGCATAATATGCTATTATTTTCTATCCACCCACACCCCTTGAATAGAATGGTTTGACGATACTTCACAATGTCAAGAACTTCGACGTAACGACAGTTAAATGCTTTCTCCGAGTAAGTATATTCTATTAAACCGCTTTCTTTTGAGTATTTCAGTAAGTTCAGACACCAAAATAATTAGAATATCATCGCTGTGGATCGGTTATCGATTCAACCCCCATATGATGCGGTGCGTGATTTAATGAGTAGGCCCATTACGAAGGGTATCAGGTAATTAGGCCAAAAATTTTCTTTAAATTGTCCTAATGTAAGAGAATAATCAAGATCTAAGAGGCTCGAACGCCTCCAAATAAGATAAACTGCTAAGATATCGATCACCAGTATCTTAACTCCATATATAAATGTTTGGTTTCTCTGGGGAGATAGATACTTGAAAGGTTCCACTTCCTCATAGAATATTGGCCCATGGTTCTCATTGAATGCTATGCTTAGCTTGCTAATGCATGCTCAGTCGCAAAGGCCTTGAAAGCATTCGGAGACCGTCTCCGATTTGATTTCCGGTGGGGTCAATGACTTTCCGGTGTCAATGCTGCAGTGTGGTTGATTTAGATAACTATCAAGCCCTATATCGTATAAACTCGTCTATAGATCGACCTTTAAATGTTAAATTTCAGTAAAAATCTAGGTTCGACCGATAGACGATACAAATACGAGAGTCATTCAAAAAGTTCTACCCGTTTAGAAATAAAAACTTCGAAAATCATCTTTGATTATGTTTATTTGTGTAAGACGAATATATACTCGAAAAATCATTCTATTATTTTAATAAATGCATTGACTTATATTTTAATTAAAAATAATTCTCATTTCCTATACATACCTCTGTGATCTAAATTGATCATAAAAATGAGTGGGTTAATGGCCCTTTACAATTAATAGCATAAAATGTAATTAAAGTTTATAATAGAATGAAATATATAGATTACACGAGTGCAAAAAATCGAGAGATCAAATCTGACCAACTTCATAGTATCTGAAGCTTACAAAAACATTGTCATGATGTTTTTCTCGACTCTCTCTCGATCTCGACTTATACGAAATTATTGTTAACTTATACAACTCAAAGTTGTTGTTAAATGCTTTATTATATCTCTTTTAGTCCCTATTTCTTGGAACTATACTCTTATGAAAGTCCACACGTTATAATTGAAATTAATTCACTGGAAGTTGCTTTTCATTACTTTACATTTACGAAAAACTAGGGTCTACTTATATACGAGATACGTAAAAAAAGGAAGTATAAAGTGCAAATTTGGAGGGTCGACCACGAGAATAGAGTGTAATGATCTGAATGATGAAATCTGACCAGAAAAACCACCCATAGACGATGCTGATTCGCTGTCTGCTGTATAACCATGTACAAATTAAGTGATTTCGGTAACGTGGTTGATTACCGGTCGCGGTGGTGGAGTGGTTAGCGTACCCTTTCCCCAACGCAAGGTTCCCGGGATCGATTCTCGCCTAATAGAATTTTTCTGTATAGGAAATGCTTGTGTGTGTTAGTCTATTGTTATTTTCCACTCCTCCTCCTCCTATCCGCTGATCGGATGTTTCTGAAGGCACCGGAAAATTAAAATAATTAATTAACGCTCTCATGTTATATTTCTATCTATTCTTTATTTTCCAAATTGACTGTCGCATGGTGTTTTTATGTCAAAAAGTAAGAAGTTCCTTGAAACATGTGAACAAATCTAATATCTTTGCTTTGAGCTGAGAGAGATTCCATTAGTTCCTCGCGCTTTTCTTTCCGTCTTGAATTATATTTACCACCCTATTTTCATTTGCGAAGGAAATGTCAGGCCTCTGTGTTAGGGATAATCTCATTTTGGACCAGCAGAAAGCTCCAAGGGCCAAGAGGGAAACAGTTAATGCACAGTTACGTCAGAGTCATTTTCCTCAAAATAATGTTATAACAACAACTGCGGAGAGCTTTACTTGGTTAGATTACCGGATCTGCAATAGCTATTATACTCGTATCTTACCTTTCCATTGGCACCTAAGAAGAAATGATCGACTGCAGAATCCTTTTATTTAAAAGCTATCACTTTTTTTATAAAAACGCCCGCACTTGGGGTTCACTTAATATCTAAGAATCCTCTCATCTCGAGAATTTAATTATTCCTGCTTTCTATGTAGTTAAAGTGCTAATTTTCCTTATTTTTCGGCAAATGAAACAGGAACGTGTCTCAATCGCAGTGGCAAAGGATATTTACTTTGGTTGTCTAAATGAAACTACGTATCCGAGTGAAGGGCCTTACATTGCCCGACTCTCCTCCTGTAACGGAAAGATAAAAATTGAATTTTACTTGTCTTAAATAAGTAACCAATCTGCACAAATTATTAATAAACTATATGAAAAGTAATATCTGGAAAATATAGTATTTATGTGGCATTTCTGATAAATATAATCAGGAGCGTTTCCAGGGTTTGTCCATGGGGAGGGCGGGTATGGTCATGGAATAAACACTGCATCGCCCACAACCCATGGGCAGGAATACTTAGGAAAATATAAACTTATTTATTTTAACATGTGTACCCTCCGAATCTGTTGCGGCATCTGTATGGCGTTACTGCGAGAGGCTATCCTCTCAAATAACTCCATTTATCGTTGTCTACGTTCTCGTGGGAGGTTTGAACCCCCAATACCGCCCCCTTGGCTACGCCACTCAACGCAATGATAATATTGTTTAGGAAATCGAATGTCTGATTAAGTGCTCAAGTAAACCCTCCAAACATTTGCAAATAGCGGCAAGTAATAATTGAAAATACGTGAAATCTTAAAAGTTGCCGTAAATGATGAGTACCGACTGATGTCCTTGTCATTCATTGTTAAGGTGTCCAATGTTTGCTGCAAAACAGGGATGTTTAATAATTTCTGGACGAAAAATCCAGGAAAATCGGGACAAACGGGAAAAACGGGGAATTTTCCAGGATTTATCCGGTACAATGTTCGTTTTCAGTCATTGCCGTAATTAGGTTATAAATACTTCCAATCACCTCCTTCCTTTTGTTTCTTTGTTAATGCTGACAGAAAATGGGATTTTTATGTATTTATTTTTTTAATTTTTTAAATATTGAATGTAGATGTCGCGCCAAAAATGAGGTTGTCCGATCTAACTACATTTTAGTTAGTGATTTTACTTTTCGTGTGCTGTTTGGAATAGGCAGCTACTCTTTACCGGCAATGTGCAACTGTCCGCCAGACAGAAGAGTACAAAACAATTCTTTTGCATGATTACTTTTAGACTAATTTCCCTCCTTTATATGACGAAGAGATTCAGATAAGCGCTAATGTCACGTTTATCGATGAAAACGTAGTTCAGAGGTTGATTGAAACTGCTCATCATTCCAGTAGAGAGCTTCACTGCAATCGAGACATTCAAGAGTCCTAAAATTCTGAGATACAGGGAAATGTTAAACAAATCCGGGACAGTTTCGGAAAATTGAGACGCCCGGAAGCGCTAATTACGGATTAAACTACTCAAAATTCATTCCTTTATCCTTGTCATAAAAATTAGATAAAACAGGATTTACAAATCTGGTCCACATCTGAGAAATTAAAAATCATACTGAAGAAGGCTGCAATGTGTATAAAAAAATTCAATTTGGTTCTTATAGATTTGTTGCAAGTTTTCTACATTCATTTGATTACTTTTCTCATTCTCACAATGGTCTTCCAAAGACTTCATATTTCTGACTTCAATCGATTAATCACTAAGTTTTGCGGGTATGATTTAGAGGGAAGAAAACGTAAGTGAATCTTGGAGGTAATTTTCAGAATCTAATTAATTTAAGTCTATTGAACTTTTGAAAACGTATAACTGGGAGGATGATCCAGATAATTGAAGATATTTTCAGAATTCAGAATCGTTATTCATCTGAAGGCCTGAAAATTAATATAAATTGCTGATTACGCGTCGAGAGAAGATAAGGGAGACGCGGTGGCGTCGAAGCTCTATTATATTCCAGCATACTACCCATAATTATGCATGGGTCAAGAGAAACAATTTTTCTCGATTGATTAGATTAAAGCTGTATCGAGTGAACAGTAAGCAAGCACATCAAATAAGAAGGAAAATATCAACTTCTATGTAATTATAAGCCAATCGTACCCTTCTAACTGAAATTTGCGGAACGGAAACGCAGTTTTAAGCTCATGGAAAATTCCCCAGATACTGACGGCAGTCAAGGTTATGCATTTGGAAAAGTGTTATGAATCGTTGACTCGGAAAATTTTCTGTTGAATCTTTAATGTTAGCCTATTTATTATAAATATTACTGACTCCTAATTATTAATTTCTTCTTAATTTTCAAATTTCATACTTTTTGGGAATTCATCTTGTATTCTCTCTTTCATACGACTTATAACAAAAGACATTTAAGTTGTACTTCCCTTCAGCGTTATTTACATCTTATTTCTAACACGGTTAATATGTTAATCTAGCACTAATTTAACCCAATAAATACATTTATTTCTACTATCAAAAAATAAGATAATAATAAAATAATAGGTAAAAAAGTAGTAAGTAGTTGTTCTCAACTATTAAATAGAAAAAATAAAATAATAGGTAAATAATATTTTACAAAAACATAAATAGCTATGCGTATTATCCGTAGTTTCATAAAAAACTAATTTAAAGCAGAATACGATACGAATGCTCGTATTTTCTGTATAACTTTAATATGATGTTGATGTACCGGTCATTCT
Organism: Ladona fulva; assembly: GCA_000376725.2. Classification (NCBI taxonomy): domain Eukaryota; kingdom Metazoa; phylum Arthropoda; class Insecta; order Odonata; family Libellulidae; genus Ladona; species Ladona fulva. The sequence continues at coordinate 429,413 of KZ308274.1, forward strand.
ATGTTTGAGAGTTGAATATCCATAATCTACTGTTGTACTACATAATCTAATATTGTTTGAGTCTTAGGACAGATCTTTAGGTTAGTTTCACCTTGAGTTTGCATGTAGTGTGTGAGACCCTACCGACAAATTTTCTATTCGGGATTTAGAAAAATTACAGCGGAGGTGATACGTTTCGTAAAAATTATTATTTATTACTTAGCGTTACTTGGATGCTTCGGGACGTGAAATGGAAATCTCTAGGAGGTGTAAACTTTAAAAAAGGGCTTATTTACTTTATAAATTCAGAAAAGGCCGTTACCCCAAAATGTATGCGTCCTGCTTGTTACATAGGCTATTCTGATACTGAGAGAGTCAGAAAAATAGATTCTAGATAAGTTTTTTCAAGAAATCTGTTTCTTTTCTGCGGAGGATTCACGAAAGTAATCGATTATGGAAGTAGAGTCATGGTGCATGCACCCCCTGCAACACGCCGAAAAGCGGCTTGCAGGGTACACATGTGGGCATCTTTAAATAAAAGTAATAGCTAGTTTGGTATCTTTAAAACTCGACCCCCCAACTAATCTTTGTCGCAACATGAACATCCGTATAAACTCTCACGGTGGAAGACATAAATATGAGAGAAAGAAGCTGGAGTAAATTTATTTCTAAAGACCTCGGTGCGATCTGAAGTGAACTAAAAAGAACAGAGCCTTAAGGCAAGAAGATTGTGGCGAAACTGCCACCGTTCCTTATCCTTAAATATGTGCATCTCTTTGTATAGATATCTCATCGCGCTCGCTATTTCATAAACATCACAATAGTCAGAATACGTATACTTTTTTATGTTCTCAACTATTATTATAGAGGCGATTATGAGGAGAGAGACTTCAAAGATGGAACATTCGAGTTCATCTTTCTTCAATTTTCTCATCATATCTTAATATTCAACTCGATTAAATCGCGTTATAAAAGATTGGAGTAATTCGCCTGAAGTAGTCTTCGAGCCCTTTCCAAAACATCACAAACAGTTAATAAGCAGAATATGTAGAACTCCTATGGACGAGTGAGCTAGCGGTTGACGGAGTGCTGGTGGAGTAGGGGGTTGCCTGGTAGGGCGAGATACGGTGGGGGATTGTCCCGGGGACACAACGGTAACCGTGAAGACCTTCCAGAAACCCTGAAAATACTTGTATAATAATTAGGGATGTGAGTTAAGGAATGCATTTTGTTATGCATAAAACTTTGTTGTCATTTTAAGTGGAAATGTACAATATTTAAGGAAAAGAAGTATGGAACGAGGTATGCTTGGAATCACAAGAAGAGACAGGAAACGCAACACCTGGGTTAGGAAGATAACAGGAGTGACAGACATCATAGATAAGGTAAGATCACTGAAATGGATGTGGGCAGGCCATGTTGCAAGGAGAAACGACAACCGATGGACATCAGCAGTTCTGAACTGGATACCAAGAGACGTGAAGAGACCAAGAAGAAGACCAAGAGACCGATGGAACACAGACATCATTCAGTATTTAGGGGTAACATGGCAACGAGAAGCTCAGAATAGAGATGATTGGAAAGCGCTTGGAGAGGCCTACATCCGACGTCGGATTGAAAATGGCTGATGATGATGATATGTGATAGATGGCCTATAGTTAGCAAAAGCGTTGTATTATATTAATTAGCATTAAATTCTACTTCCCAAACAACATTATCCTGAAGCACTCCGTTAACCCCAACGTGTTACACCGGAAGATGTCCGAGAGATTAATAATAGAATTTACACGTAGTTCTCATGCAAAAATCGATCTTTTACGTAATTATATTCAATTGTTTCATAACACCATTGTCTTTCTGCGACCCACCCTCAGCTTTGGACGCATTTCTTGAAACCACTTTCACCGAATACCAGTTTCGAATGAAAGCTAATTCCGGGGAAAGGTATGCTGGGGGACGCTGCGACAGGAGCTTGATCATTCCGAAGAGAGAAATGGAAGATAGAGCGGATTGTTCGTGCGGAGGGCCTGACAAATGAAAGGAGAATTCGGTGGTCGAGTGGCACACCTGCGGGGGGAAGCACTTTATGGATCGGCGAGTGGAATGTCGAGTTCTGAGCTCTCAGGTCAGAAATTTTGCCGGAGATAGGATAGGTGAGAGCGAGATTGAAACCAGCCTCAAATTATCTGCTTCTACATTTGGTAAAAAAGATGATGAGAGTAAAAGTCCGATCTTATGTTTCCTACGTAATGTTTAACGAGATTTTGTTCAAAAGTAGCACCGTCTACAACTTCTCGGCCTGCGTTATTGATTAGGAAAACAACGTTTGTAATTCTTGATAGTGTTGATCTTCCAATTTTGCCATTGAAAGCTGAGAAATATTAATTGTTAGTAGTTCAAAGTTCACCTTTTCAGTAATTTTAATTTAAGTCTAGCTGTGTGAAATAAATAAGAAACGTGTTGCAAGCAGTCTTACATCGCCAGCTTTGGATAGCATTTTACTTAGAACAAATGGAGAGAAAATATTGCGCAATATTTGGGTCATTTAATAGAAATGCGTTAAGATGAAATTTCAAATTCCTATCACACCACTGTTTGTTTCTTTCAATTATTGATATTCGTCTGGAATAACTTAGATTATTGTCATCTTTAGAGGTTTAAAACCACTCCGTAAGCCGATTTCCGGATCTGGGATCCGATAATCTGAAGCTTCCCGTTTGTCTCTTAGCGCGAATTCCTCTTGCTGAAAGACGGCTTACGGATTGTTTTCAAACCTCTAATTCATTAACAGCCGTGTTTTAATCTTCTTTTTCTTATTGTCATCTTTGTCTCTTGCTATAGTAAAAAATGCCAAAATAGAGACATACTGTCCGTTACTTTAAACATTTAAACTTTAAAAAAGATGTTTTAACATAAGCTCGAATAATAGTACCGCCTAGAGAAATCTGTCGTACCTCCAGTAAATTCGTGAGAGAGTCAAAACTGTTGCTATGGTAACAATAAATAAACATCAGCAGAGTTATATTCACTGAAAACAATACCAGCAAGTTAGTTACCAAGGAAATTTTTCTGATAAAGTTATACGGACCGATAAACATAGTTAACGAGAAAAATGTAATTGAATGTTTGTACTTTTGTTGAGTTACATTTAGTAGGTAAACATTATGCAGGTAAAACACTGAGAGTGTTATCACTAATATCAGTGAATTTTATTCGTAATTTTTTCATCTAGAAACGAAGGCATGCATAATATTACCTTCCTGTCTCTTCTCCTTTAGCTCGATATATTAACGTTGCAAAATTCTCCTCCTTTAACAAGAGTAATTAATTTTCGCTTCGAAGGAAAGCCTTTTTCTTCAGGGTATCCTCGAATACGTAATTTCCGCGTCACTAACCTAAGATATGCGTTATTTGCTCAAGCTATCTCATTTAATATTCCTCCTTTAATGATAAGAACGTGAACGCGATTGTTATAAAATGAGTGACGTGGAAAGGAATTAAAATAAAATCTATAATAATCCATAATTCATTTTTCCTTGGGCGAATGTTTCTTTAGGTTTGTTAGCCTCATTGCAGCTCATACGTGAGATTACTATTCCCTGGTGGTGCAGAAAAAATGAGTAAGTACATACACAAATCCCGCTCTAGGTCTTGCAAGCTCCTTAATTATGTGCATAACATTCCAATGCTGATATTTCTCCCTTATGCCAAGGCTGTTTCTTCCTAAGTCAATATCTTGAGGTTGTTTTCTCAGTTAAAACTGCAGTACGAGGAAAAATTCTGCTTGAACTTGAAATACTGCGTCGTGGCAATCGGAATTCAAAATGAATCAGACAAATGGAAGACTCTAAAGCTTGCCTTTTCAGTCTTTCTTTGCGCATATTAAAATCATCTGTTTCATATGAAGGGGCTTAAATCTATAGTACATTTATTGTATTAACTGTCGAAATTTAATTATTTGAAAAACAAACAGGATTACATTAGAGGTATATTCCATCGAAGCTATAAAAGAAAAGTTTTATTTAAAAGGTTAATCATTTATTTAAAGGTTAATTAGTAAATTACCACTTCTTGGAGATGATGAGATTTTAACTAATGAATTTTTTATTAAAATTACTTGCTAAATTTCATAAATTATATGGCGATGTTCTCATTATATCTGATAGTTTTTCCTCAAATGACAAATCAGAGGACCTTAAGGAAAGCTCTCCTTCAATGACAAACGTAAAAATAGGCATATATATTAGTTTTCTTTCCTGAAACATTATTCTATAAAACTAACAAGCTGAGAATAAAAAAATAATCTTTATGAGTATTATGTTTTATGCTTTTAGATTAAATTTTCCTCGATTGTTAGTTTAATATACACTAGGGGATGCCTGAATTTTTCATCAGCGTGCCCTTAACGTGTTAGACGCTTGCTTTTTCGCCTCCCCAAAAGTGACATCCTTGAATTAGTTACGGCAGTTTCATCATTGGTTTTCTTAGGGAATTCCCTCTAAATATTTTCTTGTGGTTGTGCATTGCATTTCTGTGCAGCATGACCTACTTGCATGCGAATTTCGCAGCCACCTATCTCGGATGGGAAAATTTCATTCAGCGAAAATATTATTCCGTTTACATCGAAAGAATGCTGCATTTTCCAGGCGAATTACTCTTCCTTGAGACCTTTTAAATCAAGGCACACGCTTCAAAATTCATTCGAACGTGTAAATATGTCGCGAAATATGGTGGATCTTGTAAACTCATTACATCGACGCTAAACTTTTTCGTTACCTCCTTGTGTGCATATGAAATGTGACTCGGTATCTTCACATTACTCAAAACGATTTTGGAAATAAATTATACCCGCGGGGAATGCAATTAAGTTTCCAGTTTTTCTTGAGGTACGTTTCTTCGCCCCCTATTCGTAAAGGATTCCGTATTTTGCCTGGCAATATTCTCCTTTACTGCAGCTATGCTGATACGAATACTTGGGATAGGCAGGCTTAGAGGATATTTCAGTAGTATGAGTTATTTAGAAGCAATTTAAGTTTACTCATCTGTTCTTCCTGCAGTTTTCATGGTAAAATAACAGTAATCTAAGGATGTTTATATTTTATTTCCATTGAAAGTGATCGTATGTAGTTGAGTACAAGCGCGAATTAAAACAGCAGAACCTATGCCAAGCTCGCATAATGTAAAAAAGACCCAGCCAAAATCTAACCATAAATAACTTATAATGATTCAAATAAGATCACTCCAGTAATTCAAATGGGAATAACTTATTATTTTCGAAGACGTAATCCGCGCCTGCATAAAACAATATGATTTAAATTGGGTCGAGTAGTTGAATATCACCTGCATCACCCACTAGATATAGTATATTTATTACTTCTATGTTTTTCCGATTTATTTTGCCCCTTCTTGAGTGGGTGTTTTCCCGCATCGTTATTTTTTTCTCCATAAACTTTAAGTCGAGGAGTTTTTCCCCACAACCAAAATATTTGTTTTGATATGCATATATATCTAGTTGTATGTATTAGTTTTTTTATTTTCTACCTGTTTGTAATTGCAATTTGTACTGTAGAGCATTCTTCTTGTTCTCGCTTGCCATATTGTTGAGATGTACTGATTTATTTGGTTTTTTTTTAGATTTAAGTTAATTTTAGTCAATTATTTTTAGTTATAATGTAATACTATTAACATGTAATATCTCTAGAGGTTAGGTGGAAGAGAGGCCATTTTGGCCTAACCTCGCCGTAGGAATAAATAATAATAAAAATAATATTGTCCTAACCTCGCCGTAAGAATACTTAATAATAGTAATAACGAATTAATGCAGTCATATTTGGATTTAAAATAAATTAATGGTGATGGGTTTCTCAATGCCATAAATATCCGATAATTAGCACATATTCATTGAATAATGACCAGAATTATATGCTCGTGGCTTATGGTTTATATTTTATTATTTACTTTGCCGGTTTGACGTAGTTTAATTTCTTGCCTGTAAATTATCTCTACAGTTTGAATTTACCAGCCTCAAATTTCATTTTTTCATTTATTTATTTGCAAATTTCTGCCGCGATTAGACACAAGCGTGGAGATAGCTTAATCACATAATATACACTTTTTTAAAGAAACGAAATACACTATAAATAATCGCTACTACATCTTGTACATATTATTTATATTAATAAAGTTTAAATCTTTCAGCCTGCGAAATCATCCAAATAATAAGAAAGGAGGTCAAAAAATTTGGACACCGATTAATGATTTTTAGTATCACCTGAAGCATTCACTCGAGTACATCGTCACAAATGAATCTTCAAAGAGAAAAAGATATGGAGAAAATTAAATTTCCTTTTAAGCGAAATTGCTTTCGTACTTTCGTTTGTCAAAGATTAAAAATTTTCAACTTTATGATGTTACAAAATAAAACAGTGCAATCTCTTGCAGTCCTATATTAATATTGAAACATTTATAGCCTTATGGAGAATAGCCTCCGTAAAACTCATTCGGTACTTCAAAAGAATTTTTAAATTTAATTGGGTTGTTCGCAGGATAAGTCGAATACTCGCTGTGTCGCTTTTTTGTAACATTCTCGTAAAATTTTATCGAATCATTTGATCTTTGCTTGGGCAGATAAAATGGTTATTCTATTGGGGAATCTTGTTGAGATATAAGCGGCAATTTACTCGGAAAGTGTTATAAAGCAGACGGGTTTCATATTTAATTTATTATTTTAGCTTTCAATGTGCATTATCAATTATGCTTATGCTTTGAAAGTAAGTTATCTAGTTTGTAAATGTCATCAGTCCATTCAGTCATAATGTAACTCAAAGAAATAAACCATTTAAGTTATTATCAGCATCACTTTTTACGCCGTGTTTCATCGATTAAGCCGAAAATACGACGTTACCATTATTCCCTATGAAACCTTTACGCAAAATATTTTCTTGCTGCGATCTAAAATGCTTAGTTAACGATATCATTAAATCTGTAATATTTTTAATCAAAGGTTAATAAGTACTCTTTCAAACATGAGTATTCAATATATCGTTGATGTGCATTATTACAAAAACACTTTCAAAATTTTTTTCGTAAAATTTCATCTGAAATTTTTCTTCCATTTTCATTAATTTACGTCCATACACACCATTTTGATGAGAATAATAAAAGACGCAGCTTTTATCTGTACCATCAAAGGTTTATTCTACGACCATGGTTTCATGGCAGTCATCGTCAGGCGTGATAATGACGTGATGAGCTGAAACCATGGTCGCTGAATAAACCTTTGGTGGTACAGGTAAAAGCTGTCTTTTATTGTTCTCATCGTCACGAAAACCTGCCACGAAGGAACCAGTGCAAACCCAGCCAAATTATCGAATAAAAAGGTGGCAGTACTTCCTTCCAGGTCTCAGAGAACACGTATGCAACGTTTGACGCAAACCAGACGGACGGTGTGGACTCAAATCTCAGACAAATATACAAACACACAGAATTTCTGCTTTACATACATAGATTTATCACTTGCGAGATTGTAAAAATTTGCGTACAGGCATAAGTGAGTGTTCTACCTCTTGGTTGGTCCATAGGCCTTAGAATTTCCCATACAGCATACTTCTCTCAATTTTTGATATGGTATTTAGCCTGCCATCTCTAGAAACGATTCCCTCGACCGCTCTCTCAAAGGAGAACTTTTATTAAAGATACAGAAGTCATTTCGTTCTTTTTGTAGGTCTGGGATATAGAGATACTTTACAAGGTCCATTTCGCCAAAATGAATGCATCCCTCCTTCAAACTTTTTCCGATAGATGGTGCTGGTGAAGGCTTAGCTTCCAAAACCTTCTCAAAACCCTCGTTATCCCTTTTCCTTTATTCCATCTGTCCTATTCTTGGGATTTACATCCAAGGCTCCGAATATCTCCTCTCCTCTCACATATTTATTCCGTAAAGAACTGTATCCCAGTCTCGCAAGCATACCCCTCACTACACAGACTCCTCTTCCCTTCACAAAGGTCAAGGGTTTACGTCTTATGCTTCCAGTTTCGTTTATTGAGCATGAATTTCATACAGCCAAATATTGCTTCGATTGTATAGATGATATCGTATCTGTTTCAAATTGAGACAGTAAACGAACCGTAACTTTCTGAAGAAGTTTTGAGTAAGAACTTTTCTTATATAGTACGAGTTTTTCCTAGTCATGAAACCAAAAGGTATTAATTTATTTGTACATCACCAAAGAAAGAATTTTTTGGCTTTGGCGATTTTTTTTATTGCAAGCTTTATAAGCTACTGTCGATTTTTTTACTATGGATACTTAAGCTGGGATGGGATGAAAAACTCAAATAAGGTTTTCCTATAAAAACAAATCTACGCCAAATTTAGCTGTTTTATCCTGCGTTTAGCCATATAATGCAAAATAGTTGCTATTATGTTACACTTAGATAAGACAAGTACACGAGATAGTATGAGTTTAATATAGACAAAATTTTGATATTATATGGCAATGTTTACGTTTTCTGATTTGAATAAGAAGTTTCAGATTATTTCCATGGCGTGACAAATAGTTTTTGTCAGTAATGGCTGGTCGTAAAAATTCGAACTTGGTCTCGTTATAAAACTCTCGGTAGGAGTTTAAGCTTCTTAAGTTTAAATTTATAGACTTTTTATATGAATTCGTATTCGACGGAAGGTTTATGTGTCACTCGTAAGTTGCTCCGGCAATCCCTACTTGTTTCTTGCGCGTTGCTGGTCGAAAATAAATTAATTTTAGATATATGAAGAATGATAAAGCACTTGTTAATATAGATTTAAAGATACTGCTGCTATATATACTTCTGCTATAAGGGAAAGGATAAGGTTTTTACTGTGCACATTGAGGTGAGCGCCTTAAAACACAAGGATAAACAGATGTGTAAAATTGCTACTTAACTTGAACTCGAATCCAGATCTCCCACTTTCCGGAAAGGCATTCTAGGCACTGAACTACGGTTCCGCAATTATTCCACACTGTTTTCGGGAATGCCTTGTAAGTATTGCCGGTAATTGCCTTATAGTATAATTAACAGCAAGGTTAATTTACCATTCCTACTCTCTTTTCTCTGTCCGTGTTCCTTCTAGAACAACCCGCCTATCTGATACCTTCTCTTTGAATACTCCTCGCCTATCAACAGTAAAAAGATCACTCTTCTTCCGCATTCCTTCAATTTTCAACTCCCTTTCTTCCTTTGATCACTTCGATCCTTTTTTTTCGCCTCTCAAATCTATCCAGAACATGGTTGCGAGAGTTTGACTTCGAAATTTGTGAATTTATTCATGATTTAACTTATTGTTTATGTTGTTAATTTTTTTCCTTCACTATTGTTAATCGTCAACTGTAATTGGCTTCTTGCTGTATGTTGATGTTTTATGAATAAATAAATAAAAATGAATAAATAAAGTAATGTAAGTGGCGATCCACGTAGTGGCACGAACTACCGCAAGAGGTCCTCGTTGAGGTAGCGAATTCACAAATCGATGTCATGTGAAAATCCCCACAAGTGATGAAATAAGGGGAGGAATAAGGTATCTATTTTCCACATTGAGCTGTGTACCTTATAGCCCAAGGTTAAACAGGTGTCAAAAAGGATTCGCGAAATCAGTACAGAAGATACGCGGTGTGGTAGTTCAGTGGTTAGAATACCTGCCCGGAAATTGGAAGACCTAGGTTCGAGTCCCAGTCATGTCGCTATTTTTCGCATCTGTTTACCCTTGGGTACACTCATGCTATCATTTTTATGAGAAATGGAAAGGCTGCTCATTCATTTTTAAGCAAAACTTGAACTTCCACCGAATAAAATGCTAATAAAGATCTTTTCGTTTGTGGACGAATGAATAAGAATTGAAGCTTTGATGCTACAGATAAATACGCCATTGTTGCCTTAAGTTACGCGAGTATCGGTCGCAAATAGGCGAGATTACTTTAGTGAATGAAAGTTCAATATCTCCCAGTTTGCATATACGGTTTCTCCATTTCGAGGGAACGTAGAGATTACCGAGCATAACTCATATCCTCGTCAAAGTCAATATGTTAGTTGTCGAATTGCGTGGGCTCGCGACGCGCCTCGCACATTTCATACAGAAGAGGATTTACATGTTAATTCTACCACGTCTGTCACGCTGCCGTGACGGACGAGACTCGCATACCTGAAACCTTAAATGTCATTCATTTCTGCTCTACAGATGTTTACTGCTCGCTCGGTGTTCTCCACGAGGAAATTAAAATGAAATCGTTGAATAATTTTTATGACATTCGAAAATAAAACCATTCAGAGCTGTGGAATATATGAAGGTGTGGCTAAAAATCAAATGAGGGTCCAACAGGGTGGGGTAATTGCATTATCCTTGGTAACCTTACTCTTTGAGAAGGTCGAACGAGCTCCGTGATGTAATTCTCTAATCAAGCGTTTACTTAAGTGGAATTTTAATGTACTATTTATCGTAAAATAGAATTTGGCAGTCATAGAGATTTCCACAGATTATTTTTAATTTATTTTAGTCCTGGTAATTAGGTTATGTTGTTGAAACTGGGATTAGTTAAGTTAATAATAAGAAATTTATTTATCCAACAACATACATAAGCATATAAAGGACAAGCCATTGTCATAGGTAGTTACAATAATATTATGACCGGTAAACTAATTATAGTAAGTCTACATTATATTTTTTATTATTATTATTATAAATATACACGTTACAGATGGACAATTGTCCGGTGGTACGGATATATAACGTCGTATATACATAAAAAAATAAGAAGGGGGACAAAAAGAAAGAAAACATATAACATAAGCATATACAAAAGTCCACAGCATCCATTAAGTCCAACAATACTACATAAATTACTATACTGAAGGTACAGTAAATAAGTTAAACACAGAAGGCAAAAGATAAAAACAACCATAAGATAAGAAACATAAGATACATTCAACAAACAAATTACCGTTAAAATTGAGAAGTTATAAATATATTGTTAACACTAACATTAACAATACATTTATAACTTCTCGATTTTAACGATAATTTGTTTGTTGAATGTATCTTATGTTTCTTATCTTATGGTTGTTTTTATCCTTTGCCTTCTGTATTGAACTTATTTACTGTAACTTCTGTTTAGTAATTTGTGTATATTCACTATTGTTGTGTATATCCACTTTGTGTATACATATTCACTGTATACACTTAATAAGTGTGTGTGATTCATTAAAATTACAATAATTTACGTTTTATAATCATTCTGCATTACTTAGTAATTAAAAATATACATTAAAACTACAATATATAACGTTTTATTACAATAGCAAGGCATTAAATTATATTATGATTCTACGGTGGTTAGCGTGTTTCCTTAAAAACGCCGGGGTCGCGTTTCAAATCCTGATTAGGGCATGGTTGCTTGTGATTGTGACTAGTAAAAGGTTAATTGTGAGGGTTGTCTCTTACGACTAAAGAAAGGTCGTCATCATTATTATTATATTTTACAATAAAATACATGATATTTTATATCATGATCTAATTAAGCACGTCTTTTATTAACAAACTTATCCAAATATGTTTTTGCCAGTAGATATTTTTAAATTTTTAATAAACTGTACAATATAATATATTTAATAGGGCCAGGTAACCTTTTAATAAATATTTGAGAACAATAATGCTCGGAGAAATTTGTTTTACGACTAGTATCACATTGAAAATTACTTGAGTCAAAATCATATCAAAATATAGATTGACGGATCTCCGTAATTTTGATAAACCTTAGGAAACTTAAGACAGAAACCATTCCAGTTATCCTCCTTTCACATACTTTAATCTCTGAATAACTGCATCAAAAACGAGAAATATTTCGTGAATATCAAGACGTTAATCGCTCATCTGAATTTGTTTCCCTACTTGGCCGCCCCATCCCGCAATTTCTGAAGTTCTTCTTTTTAAAAATGCCGTGAATGGAATGAAAGATATCGGATACATCTGTTACTTTTCCTCCTAAGCTCCAAATTTCTACTCAAGAAAATTGCGAAAATCTTTCTGAGAGTTCTTTTATCTACTTTTTAATGAAATGCTCGATTTCCTCCAGATATCACTCAATTATGTGTTTGAGAATAGAATGCATACACATTTTAACACGTAAATCCTTCATATACTGAGAATAAATCCATCATATACTCAGAAAAAAATATTTTTTTTTGTTTGAATTTATTTAAATTGAATTTAAAATTTGTTATAACGATCTTAGGCTTTCCTGGTGGATTGCTTGTAAAAAGGTTTCTCGGGTTTCCAACCACGTAATATCTGGAAACATTGCTGTTGCCAACGTTTCGATGACTTTCTCTGTCATCTTCCTTGGAGGCATTGGAGCAGCCCTGAGGAAAATGACAGAGAAAGTCATCGAAACGTTGGCAACAGCAATGTTTCCTGAAATTAGCTGGTTGGAAACCCGAGAAACCTTTTTACAAGTATGGGTATGGTTCGGTACCCATCGTCCCTATCTCTGTCTGTATATTTGGTGAAATTACCGTAAGTGGGACGAATGTTTATGCCACTATTCTCATTTGGCAATCTCGATGTAGCTCATTGTTAGATAACATATTTCAAATTAATAAGATTATTAAATTTTGATAGATGGTGGTAGCTGGTGGATGGATTGCCTCAATGGCGACGATCTATGGAGTGATATTTGGGCCCTACCACATGTTCCAATACCACCACGCCTATAATTTGCTGGAGGCCAGCGTTTTCGGCGGTTTCCACAGATTTGCATGGGCAGTGGCCGTGGGTTGGCTCATTTTCGCTTGCAGCAAAGGATATGGAGGTGAGAATTTATGTAATATTATTTAATGGAAAAGTCCTCCATTGCGCATAAGCATTTTGAATTAATAAAAATTATCGATGGGCTTCCGAAGAGCCAAATGGGTAGCACATTCCACTTTTCTGAAAGCGGTCCCGGGTTCGATTCCTCGTGGGAGCCGATATGTGCGAAATAACCTCAGTTGGCTAAGCACTTTTAAGAAGGACTATTAATTATATTTATCTCAATAATATCTCTTTATATAGACGCTTCTCCGGATATATATATACATATAGGATACTAAAGGCGAGGTAGAAGGAAGTGCCTCACGGAGCCGCCGATTTTTTTGCCGTAAAGTCCCGGGTTTGGACATCTAGGAAAAAAGCGGACTTCCATTCTACGCATCATGGGTTCGATTCTAGGAGACCCCAAAAACGGCCATTTTCCCATAAGAATGCATTGGACGGGTTTTCTTACATTATTCGGAAATTTTTTTCAGGTACTTCCCGTAAAGCTAGGGAATTGAAATTTTAACGGCAAGTGCAGGAGGTGATTTTCTTCCGCGTACTGAAAAGACCGCTCCCAAAATGATCGTAGGTTCGACGCTAGGTCGATGTAAAACATTCAAAACACTTAATTCCCAGGGACCAGGGCAATTAAAGGTATTTAATTGCTTATCTGAAGCAGATTACACATCTGGCCCGGAAATTTATCGCGGTTTCCCAGAGATATCTATGGGATGGGTGAAAAGCGTTTCCTTTTGACGTAAACAGATTGTCATCTTATTCTAAAGCAGCCGACGGCACA
>KZ308274.1:447525-461101 GCA_000376725.2 Ladona fulva
GTAGATATTTTTAAATTTTTAATAAACTGTACAATATAATATATTTAATAGGGCCAGGTAACCTTTTAATAAATATTTGAGAACAATAATGCTCGGAGAAATTTGTTTTACGACTAGTATCACATTGAAAATTACTTGAGTCAAAATCATATCAAAATATAGATTGACGGATCTCCGTAATTTTGATAAACCTTAGGAAACTTAAGACAGAAACCATTCCAGTTATCCTCCTTTCACATACTTTAATCTCTGAATAACTGCATCAAAAACGAGAAATATTTCGTGAATATCAAGACGTTAATCGCTCATCTGAATTTGTTTCCCTACTTGGCCGCCCCATCCCGCAATTTCTGAAGTTCTTCTTTTTAAAAATGCCGTGAATGGAATGAAAGATATCGGATACATCTGTTACTTTTCCTCCTAAGCTCCAAATTTCTACTCAAGAAAATTGCGAAAATCTTTCTGAGAGTTCTTTTATCTACTTTTTAATGAAATGCTCGATTTCCTCCAGATATCACTCAATTATGTGTTTGAGAATAGAATGCATACACATTTTAACACGTAAATCCTTCATATACTGAGAATAAATCCATCATATACTCAGAAAAAAATATTTTTTTTTGTTTGAATTTATTTAAATTGAATTTAAAATTTGTTATAACGATCTTAGGCTTTCCTGGTGGATTGCTTGTAAAAAGGTTTCTCGGGTTTCCAACCACGTAATATCTGGAAACATTGCTGTTGCCAACGTTTCGATGACAATCTCTGTCATTTTCCTCAGTGCTGCTCCAAGGTTTAAAATTTGTTGTAAATTCTTTTTAGAAATAGTAAATACCAATGTAGAATAATATACGAGGTTAGGTGGAAGAGATGCCCACTCGGGCCTAACCTCGCTATTAAAGGGACTAATAACAATTAAACACTCAGAATTATGTTACACCCATGACTTGTACTGAAAGGTTTTGCTCATACGTACACACTTTTATATGAGTTAACTTTAGCAATATTTTCATCAAGATCCGCATGAAGTATGGAGTTCTTAATTCAGTGAAACTTGCCTTTGGCGGAATCGCATAGTGTCCTAAAGGTTTTCCGTTATAGTCAGGTTTCCGTTGCTTAATTCTGTTTTCTCTGTGATAACTAGTGGGAGGAATGAGAATTTGATAGTTAAGCTACCAGTGTTCTTGCCTTTATCCGATTGATAAACCACGTCTGAAATTATAAAAATAGTGGTAACTGAATAAAATTATTGACTTAGAGATAAAATACGTAAGGAATCTTTCTTTGTATAATATGAACTGCTAAATCGTCCGAGCATAGATTTTGAAAATTCTCTCTTGATATGTCTAATGAGTATTTTTGCAGAGTTTCCAAAACATCCGCAATAATTTACAAAGAGCCAGCTATACTTTCATGTAACAGTTTTTTTTTTTTCTTTTGGTGCATAAGGCCTTCCCAATATAAGACCCGCAAGCGTCATGAGGCCCCTTAGAGTTAACCCTGCAGCTTGCAACGGCTTTTGGAAATGATAAAGATTCTTAAAAATTGATAGTTGTTCCAAAATTGAACGAGAGACAGTTATCAAAATCAGGTTCGCTGGAATTTTATAAATTTCTATGCCACTCCAAATTGCTACTTTTAAAATTCTTTTTCGGAAAAAATTACCATGGCTCATTCATTTCTTATTCGTATTTTTCTATTTAAATAGGTTTAACATTTAATTTAATTCTTCATCTGCTGCATGCAATCATTCTTTTCATATGTATGCGACCACACCCTTTCTGAAAGTGGAGCAGGTGGTAGATAAAGAAAAATATATCCTTCATATATTTGTATCCCAACCTTGTTCATGGCTTTCATAATATTAATGATAGTGTGGTATGGGCGATGCTGCATAATAGCATTTATCCTTTTCAATCCTTATTGTATGCTATTTAAAGTGTAGCCATAACGTCTCTGTGCTGTCTTTAGGTGAATATTTTCTACTCTCAGCATTCTGAATCATTGAGGAAACAAGATATAACTAACCCACTCCTCATCTTTACTTATCCTGCCTCTATATGTCTTTTGGTAGCTAATGGTGGTGGATTTGTGGTTTAAACCACCCTTCAGGCAGTATACCTTACGGACAGACGCCATACAAAAATACATACTCTTGCAAATGGACAGGCTCCTAATTATCTTCCACCAAATCCCTCATGTCATTCTTAATCGTGTTGCTCGTATCATTAGCTCTTACAACACATGCGATATTTCCCCTTCAATGGGAATTCCCTTTCGAGCGATTAACTCTAAATCCCAACATTCACAAAGAGTTAACATTCCTATATTATTCCTCTTTGTCAACGACAGCTGAATTGTCTTCATGGTAATGATAGAATCCGCAAACAGTCTGTTCTTCAACGTCGAATATCTCTCTCTGTAAAGCTTAAAGTACTATTTTACTCGTTTGAAGGAAAAGATACAGTACTTTTTCCACAGAATTTTATTGCAGACACGACCAGGTTTCAGGGAATGATCGCCATCATCAGGTAACATAACAAAAGCCGTGCCGTGTCTACAATAAAAAATACTAAGTCTCTTTTCCTTCAAACATGGATATTTCCAAAAAACATCGGCAATGCCTGTGAATTTTACTATTTGACTACTTTCTGAATGAAGTTAAAGTGTTTCACTAGCAGAATTGCTAATTGTTTACCTTGAAATACGTAGTGCATTCAAGAAAATTAAGTAGGTTTTAATATATCCCTTTCCATAAACTTCGCGGAGTTTACAACAACTGCAAGTACTATAGTGATAGTGATATGTAGTTTTGACCGAGTGAAGGTTTGACCGCGACATGGAGTAACAATCTCAAAGCAGCTGTTTACGTATTTTTCATTTCTACTGATCAAGATTTTGGAACATGATGGTTTTATTTAGAGGGTAACCTGGCTGTTGAACTTCTTGGCTCATTATATCTTGAATTCCATCACTTAATTGTATCATAAAACTCTTTAATTGTATTTAAATCTTGCATGTTCCATAATTCAGCTGGATTTCCTATTTCCTCCATTTCATTAATTTTTCATTCATTGCTAAGTAATCTAGAAAATGCTAAGTGCATTGCCCACGACTGTAGTCACCCCAACATGTATTGTCTAACTTTCTGGAATACCGTCTATGAAAGGCTTCCGTTCATCAGTAGTGTCACGCGACTACTTCACGATTATACATTAAATCTTTTAGAATAACTTATTTGTAAAAAATAACAAAGAATTTTGCAGAAAAGAATAAAACAAGAATTCGCATTAAAGGTAACCATAGGTAAATTAGAAAAAAACGAAGTATTACTAATCAAAGAACATTATCTCAATGATCAGTAATCAATTCTTTGACAATTTAAACCCGCTTTTACATTCTTCAGTCTTGAATTTTTTTAAATCCTGAAATTCAAGTATATTGCATCATTATAAACGCTTTTACGTATTTGATGTTCTATCACTTGCTCTTGCGAATTCAAAGTTTTTCTCAGTTGTGTGTACTTCCATTGAAAATGCGTCTGATAAATTCGAAAAAGTAATGTATATTTTATGACTCTTGTCAGTTAGTTTATGCATAGTTTATATCTTGTTTCTCCTCTCTTGACTTCTCTCATGGACTGTTATTACATGCTGTTTCTAGATAAAAGATTTCAATTAGGTAAATAATATAGGGGATCGCCTGGTGGGGTGATGTACGGTGGGGACTTCGTGAGCCCCGTGGCCGCTACGGTAGCCGTGAAGGCCTATCAGGAACCCTGAAAGATCTTATATGATTAATAGTGACAAAGGCTAATGCTGTCCTAAGATAGTTTAAGTATTGTATGTATTTTAAAGTTCAAGTTTAATATTTTGTTATGAGATATTGTGTGTGTGTGTGTGTGTACTCATTAGTTGAATATATCAATTGAATCGTTACTTTGGTGATTTCTGTAAATAAATTCATAGCTGTTTAAATAGTGAATGTAATAATAGAGTAGATTGTAATTAACCATAGCCAAAGATGTTGTGTATAACAAATTTTTGTAGATATTTATGTAAGTCAGAATGATTGTTTGTATTAATCATTGTCTATTGTAATAGTTAGTCAAATTAATGTTAGTATTGTATTAGTTGTCAAATTACTGTAAGCAAGCATCGCACATCAGCGTCTAACTGCGACGGTATTGTATAATAAATAAATAAAATAGGATGAAAGTTAAAAATTGACCAAACCAATCACATTTGATGAGCTACATTTCACGAGTTCATTTCACGGCTGATTAATTTTCTGTGTGAGAAATCAGGATTATGGATCTATAATAAAGATAAATTTTGCCCATAATTCGTCAATCAATGAAAATCTAGGTCTCATACCTCATTCAGCGACCGATCAAAAAATTCAGATTCGTTAATGAACATTTAAATTCATACGAACCACTCTTTTCAAAAAGTCGGAAAATTTCAAAATCCTTTAGCAAAAGCCTAAGTAAACTGCGTAACAAAATGCTGGGATTTGAATGTAAACATGGCGGGAGTGGTAAAATGATTTGGTCAATATAACGCCGAATACATTTTTACGCGGAAAATTTTTCTCATGTTGTCCCTTGGCCAGTTGAGGGAGTTAAATATTCGTCCGTTATCCCTGAGTGCGATACAGGATATTAATCAACGTTTCTCCAGCCTCAGGTTTTACATTTCCAGCCTGTTGGTCTAATTAAGCCTTTACTTCGGATTGCATTGCTTAATTCCATTAGCTCCCTATAAAAATGCCAGGGACACCGCATATTCATATGGGTAACTCGTTCGATCTCGGTGAAAGCTGTTTCGGGTTCAATTCCCGGTGGGACCTCACGTGCGAAATTAACTTAGCTGTCCAAACACGTTTAAAATTATTACTACTACTATCCAAAAATATCAAAGGTGTGACAGAACTCATCTTCGTCGATGTTTGATGTGTGCTACACATATACAACACAGGTGAAGAACAGCCAAGTTTATCACATTAAAAACGGGTCAATTATATCTTTAGATGATGCGTCTGCGTTTTATAAAACCTGCAGGAAATTTTAGAGGGCACTTGTTCTGCATTCGGGCAAGGCTCTGAAATTAATTTTTTTATTATTAAAAATAAGGTCATAAATCAACAACTGTCTGGCGGTAACGTCAAAGAAGCCAATAGTCACGTATGTACGTACATCCAATCGTTGTACAAAAACGCGTAGCTCACATCATAACCAACAAAACTATACTATACTACGGTATAATACGATGTAGTCACATCAATATTTATATTTCCTCGCTGACTATTATAATCCATTTACACCAATACAATGCTGAGATGAACATATTCATTTATTCTAAATGGATAAGGAGTTAAATATAGAGTAACTCTGACTAAAATCGATATGCTGAGTCGTTACTTCTTGAAGATATCACAGAAGAGAGAGATAACTTTATACTTAATCTGCACGTTTTATGATTCACGACTGGTTTTGCTGTCGGAATAACATCGCAGTTACAAGAAGTAGGGAGACACAGTACAGTATACAACAGAGAGGAGTGGGAGAGGGTAAGGAATTCAGGGGAAATCCTCAGGGGTGGTTAGGAGTTAAAGAAAAATCCTTTTTTGGATGGAGGTGAGGGGGAAATATGTGGGTAGGTAAATACGTTTGTGGGAAAGCCTTAGTCAGAAATATTTATAGTCTTTATCATTTCTAAGAGGTTCAAACAATATCCTTCTTCATTCTTTCCCGCTGAAGACGACGCGTCGTCTTCAGAAATGAAACTGATGACATGAAACGTTCGCAAATAGTATATCTATCAAGAGATATGATGGAAACGATAAGTTACTGCTAAATTTACTCTTGCATTAAGGATTGAGCGTGGAAATGTTTTGTATATCTTATTATTTCATGTCTTAAGTTAGAATAAAAGTTTGTTTTAGCATATAATCCCAGAAACAACCATTAACATGGAGGGTGACGCTCCGCCGCTATGGCTCTAGCATCGCCATCATAAATTCGGTATATAAATGGGCGTCGCAAATTGTCGCAGTATTTTATTTCAGATTCCTCTTCAGGAAGCTTCAAAAAACATTGTGGTATAAGTTACCCCGTGTACATCGTGGTACATCACTACTATTTTCCTCGCTTTAGGTGAAAATTTGCAGTAAAATATGGGTTCGCCATTTTGTTATATAACTTATGCAAATATTCTACTGTGGTCATTCAAACCAAGTAATATGAAGCATAAAATATTAGGTTTACAACACAGCATCGTTTTATATCCGATGATTTTGCTCATTTGGGTTCAGTGTTGGCTTGAAGTTGAAGAATTTTGTGAAAAATCGAAGACCGGCTTTTTACGTAAAATTTGGTCAACTTTGGCCCCTGTAGAATTTTAATGCAAAGGAAATAAAGTAAATGATTTGGTAGTTATATGCAGAATTTACTTAAGAATAGCCATGCGAAGTTTCAAAGTCCGCGCTCAAGAAAACCATTTTCTTATTTTTGGCCAGCTTTTTTCGATTCTAGCCCACTGTGCGACGTGTCGTTTTATGTTTCAGCCTCTTATTTTGACAATAATAATGATAATTAAACTTTATTCGGGTAAGATTGAGGCCATCACGTCTTTTCCTAAATCTAACCCTTCGTTATATGAAAATTAAAAGTGATTGCTTAAAAAAGTGCACAGAAGAAAACTACTTTGTGGGTTGAAAATCCTAATAAGAAATTATTCATAAGAAATAATATCTTTTGGCATATCTAAAATTCCTGAATTTATTTGAATTTGTTTATGTGTTGAGAAATATACTTTTAATTCGGGAAAAGGGTTGTTATCTCTTGTTAACTTCTAACTTGAGTGAATGACACTTTATACTTTGTTCAGGTGAAGAAACCATCATTCTCCATCTACTTAGAATCTCTACAAGAAGCGAGTTTCGCTGTTTCAAAGAGCGAAATCAAAGAGATAATAGGCGATTTCAATTTTTCTCGGGTATTTTTTTCTTTGGCGTAAGTGCCATTTACCATTCGATAGTATTTCAATTTCATCATCAGTTCCACACCTTTGCTTTCGTGTTCTAATTCTATAATCTGCAAATTCTGACGAATTATTTACGACTCTCAAGTTCGATCTTGATACAACGCATCTTAAGAACAGTTATTTCCTGAATGAACTTCACAGAATCAGGCGAGGTGTTGTGAAAATCCATTACAGAAACAACAAAACTACGATTGGTGCTTCGCAAAATTGTGGAAAAGTACGGCTGTGGACAAATGTTGTGCAAAAGCACTTATCGCTGTTTTATTGCTTCTCCAATTAAGTCCTGGTTCATTCTTTCTCCAGCTTGCTACGAAGTAACAGTGTTGCGATTTATTTCTTTTTCTTGCCGCGAAGTAAAATATGCTGGCCGTGCTTTCCCGATATCTTTCAAATCCATTTGCCCTTCCATATATTTAGCCCTTTTGACTCCATTGCTCCATATAAATTTCCTTCTTTATACGCTATTGTTTATCTTGCGCGTGCAGGGAATGATTTCAGAGAGCTTTTCCAGAGCGTGGTGAGGCCATCGATTCTTCTCGAGTCCGACCTCCGTTGGTTTTGATCATTCAGTAAATCGAGTCGCCGACTTCCTTTCCCGTTGGTGCAGTTAACTTCTGAGAGAAGCGTTGGTACGTGTGCAATTGGAAGCTGCCCAGCTACACGTGCCCAAATAAAAGGAAACTTCCAGGAAAGTCTTTGCTTTTCCTTGTAAACTCAAGATACTGATAACCGTGAGTCTCTATATATTTTTATTATACCCAGGCCCGATAAGTCTGATA
This sequence comes from Ladona fulva, assembly GCA_000376725.2. Lineage (NCBI taxonomy): Eukaryota > Metazoa > Arthropoda > Insecta > Odonata > Libellulidae > Ladona > Ladona fulva. The sequence goes on from KZ308274.1 coordinate 455,351, forward strand.
CGTATACTTTGGCTAGTGTTTTCCTTGATAACTCACTTCGCTTTGAAATTTTGTTAAACTATTGGGAAAGTTCTTTTTGGTATAAATCTTTTTCCCTGAGGTTTTTGGCGGCAGGAATAGCATACGGCCATATAAATCAGCTCCAATCATCATCGCCAATCATCAAAAATCACCAGCCGTCCTTATAAGTAGTGGGGTAAGGCTCAGAAGGAAGTAAAATCTTTGTGGCAGATATATCAGGAATTTATAAGTGATAAGCGTAAGCTACAATCGATGGATTAGGCCATTGTATATTAAATATGATATGTGAAACTCCATAAAGGTAAAGGTAGAAGTAACTTAAATGAAGTTCCATAAAAAATATTAACGAAATTTGGAATGAAAGTTAACAAATTTATAAAATTGTGATCAAGAGTATTTCCACGCGAAGGCTATCGCCGTGATTTCTCAGATGTAATGGTTTTTACTTCTTGGAATCCTAGATGCATTGTCTCAGATATCTATTGGCAGTACACAGCTCCCATCCTTATAATATATGACACAGTGAATTAATTTCATTAGTTATTGTTATATATGAAAGTTGAGCTTCAATTTTTTTCCATTTCCATTACCAGAATTTTCTCTAAATTATTCGCTGATTTAGCAGGTTAAGAGCCGGAAGCAAGCCGTGTCAACATTTTATACAATTTATTTCTCAACCAATTTTATGAATTTCTCCCTTCTAGTTCAAGGTTGTTTTAGATGCAAATTTTTCCTCAAAAACACCGCATAAAACATCCCATAGAATTTTACTACGGTCCAGGATATTTTAAGAATCTCTCGTTTCGTTTTTATCGCATAGAAAATGTGTGTGTGCGTGTGTAATAAAATTACTTTTTTCCCATCCTTCTGGTTTTGGAACCAGGTTATGGTTTCTTTTATGTTCCCCCATTTTAAGAAGTGAGCGATAATCTATATTTAGATACACGAATAATCTTTTACGGAAGCAAGGAAATATTTTAGAAGAAACTCAAATATCACGAGTTAATTAGTCAAAATATATTTACGGCCTTCCTCCGGTGAAGTAAGAATTACATCAACGAATTCGCTTTCATTCCAAGAGGTTTGAAATTGAAGACCTAGAAAATAAATAAATCTTTCCTTTTCAGTAGGTTTTGGTCCTTTAGTAACTGGGTGATGAAGTTGGCAAGTGTTTATAAATTTATGTATGTTTGTCCAGAGTGAAACGAATTCGACTTAAGTTTTAAGTAAGTATTATCGTTAAGAGGAAGGAGAATCAAATTTAAATAGCGAATATTTGTACCGTGGAATTGAATTCAATAGTCGATATTTTAACACTTAGGTAGTCGCGTGATATATACTCGTAGTTACATGAATGGTAGCGTCAGCTAATATTCACCTGAAATTAAAAATCGCTTTAGACCTAATTAACCGAATGGACATCATGAAAATGTTACTCTCAACTTAAAGGATTAATGATATATTTTTAAATTAACGATGTTTATAACAAACCTTCCGTTAAACAACAAGTAGTTAAAGCTTACAATTACTAGATATACAGTATAATTGCAACACGATGCAGCGAGCAAACAGTTCTTATAATGAAGTAATAAGCCTTTATAGAGCTATCAAAATAACTGTGAAGAATAGAGAATGGTAAAAACAAATTTAAGTTTGGGGTTTATTAAGAACAGTGATTTTAGAACAATATATTTAATTTTAAAATCTAAAATTTCTGGAACCCAAGGACTAACGCCGTACAGAGGGCTAAAACGAAAAGCTGGCTGATACTGTCTTTTTTTTTTGAGTACGTAGTTTGAAATTTCACATGCATACTTTTGAAAAAATTCTGCATACAACTATGCAAGTCATATGCATGTACTTGTATTTCAGCGCATTAGAATCTTTCAGAGGGTTAAGGTTGACCAAATTATGCGAAATGTACCGGATTTTTCCTTGGATTTTTCCTACGATTTTAAAGAAGGTATATTTCCTTGATAGTATCCCTCGTGGGTACTCACGCAAAAATGCACATGTTTTTCATGTTAGTTCTACGGGAACCGATGAAAATTGTATGTAATAAGAAGGTGGTCATGTTAGCAAACTCTACCGTATGATGCATATCATCTATGGCAGTTTTGGGACTTAATAAGTTCCCTCTTCACATGTGTTTACTTCAACTTACGATGTATTATCTTTCATGATAAATAGGTAAACTTTTTTCATATTTAAATTCAGATTTGTACCCCGAGAGCTACCAGTGGCGTATGGCAGGAGGTGTATTAACACCTTACCTAATCTACCCTATTCCAATCTCCCCCGCAGTAAATGCGTATCTAATCTTATCTACCATATTAGCTTCTCTGATGCTATGTGGAAAGAACGATCATAAGGAACCATCTGTTTTAGTGATTAATTCCTTGAAAAGCTTTGTCAATGCTTCTCGGAGATCGCGCTCGTTTTTACCGAAATCGCAATGTCTTTTACTTCGCCTAAAAATTCTGCTTACAATGCACGGATATCCATGCACACTTCTTGAACAACTCGAAATGTTTAATATAAATGCTCCCTCTTCGATTAAAACTTCTTCAAATCGTAATTGGCTTCTTGAAATATCTTCTCCGACAGTTTATGAGGAAATAGTCCATGAGTTCCTTCATCTTGAATATAATTTCATTTCATCAGATCTCTTTCGCAGCTTCTTTTAATGAAATTTCTCGGAATTCGTTTTCGAAAATCGTTAAAAATGATAGATTCCGTTAAAGAAGCCTTCACTATAACGATTACAACTTCGATTCCACTGGCAAAATGGATCGAGAGAGTGAAAAACTTCTTTTAGGTGGGAGTAGAAGTAGGAGCGAAAGAAATCCCCGCAAAACTTGAATTTTAGACTCCTTTGAGGAAATGAACGGCAATGAAACACGCTAAGCTTCCAGATCTGCCTCAATATCAGCTTCTTGAGGGTGCGATATGAATTTTGTCGCAGATGCTTCTCCTCGGCTCGTTTCTCACGTCCAAAGCAAAGTGTCGAAGTTCGTCTAAAAAGCAGGTGGAAGTTGGGGAGTGGTTGCAGCTAAACGGCGAGAGATTGGTTGTAGCAGATAGCGAGGAATCCCACGCCAATGGTGACGTCGCATCTCTGATTGCCGTTGAAATGCGTTCTCCGCACGATTCGATTCTATGAAGGCGTCGAACTTATTTTTGAGAGAGAACACGGAAATGGTTACGATGCGAAAATTGCTTTTCGGTTCTACGTGTGAACCAGCCACGGAAAACGGAAACATCTGCAAAAGTACCGACTTTCAGCGTGAGGTAGAGGATGCAAACACCAAGCGTTCGAGTTTCCTCTTTAGCTTAATGTACTTGCGTAGCAATCGCGGAAAGAATGAGTCCGACATTGTCCTCTATTTCTCTCATTTTACGCTCATTGTTGGATCGGCAGAAATACCAGGGGGGTTACATGATACCGATTACGTCTTCCGCAAATGTGTTTTCTCTGAATGTATCAAGCAATCGCAGCCTAGCTTCTAATCTCCTTTCTTTCGAGGATTCCCAACCTGCGTCTGAGAGCATTTGCGTAACGCTTGCTTTTCTATCGTAGGAAAGGAATATATTGTAGGATAATGGAAAATACTGCATTCACACGAATCTAAGACGATGTTTCTTTCCCTTTCGTACTTCCGAAGAAAAATGGGTTCGTCTTACAATCGGAAGCAAAGTCCTCGATGTCAATCGGATTGCAGAATTTAGATATTTGTGTTTGCCAATGTAGGTACGTAAATAGTACAAACCTGTTCGAGTTAAAGATTCATGAAGATTATCTCAACAAAAATGTTCGTGTGACTAGTTACAATTTACCTAAATTGGCCTTAAGTGGCTGTTCGTCACCTACTGAAACAAATGCAGATATTTAAAATATTTTTCCCCAATCTATTTTATTTTTATGTTAAACTAAATTGAAAATTTTCTACTTATGTTCATTAAGATAACAGTTGTTTTTTCTTCGCATAATTTCGATGCACACCGAACTCTCGACTATCTGACATACGATCACACTCCATATAAGGCATTTGGCAAATCTCTTCCTCAAGATTACAAGATTTTGGCCATTTCAAAGGCTATTTTTCCCATAGAAATTCTGTTATTAATCTCCAGTTATCATCTCTATTTATCAGACCACCCAGATGTTTGAAATATTCTACCTTCTGTGTTCTTTTGCCATTCAGTAAGACACTTTCCTCTTTCCAACCCTCATGACATTTATTTAATTGAAGTTTATTTTCATTTCATATCTTTCTACAGCATTATGTATATTTCCATGCTTTTTGTAACTCTCTCTCTCTCTGTCTCTGCCAAAACTGCTTGATCGTCAGCATATTTCATTATTTTTATTTAACTCCTTAAGCGTTTGCCACTATTGATTTCCATAGAGCCGTTTCAATTAGCAATTCAATTATGAATCGTCTATCTTTCCAGTCAATTCGAACATATCTCAGAATTTCCATAAGCGTTCTCTATTCTACGTTACTATTGCTACTTATCTTTAATGATTGCACATAAGTGGAACATAATGACTCTTTAAGGAAGCCGAATATCCCCATTTTATACCACGCAAATCTGTCGAGGTAACAGACTACAGTTACTATTACCATATCACTCATTACTTATCCTTATATTAGGAACGCTTCTGCTACGAACCGTTCAGCAGTCAAAGTTCCAAGGGGCACCAAGAAAAAAAAACGGTCTTCATTTTATCTGAAGAAGCTGACGGTGGTGTCAGTGAAACGGTGGCGGTGAAACGACTTCATTTCCACAAAACCCGGAAAAATCTTGGTTTAAAGAACTTAAGAGGCCAAAATCCTTGGTTCGAATCAGACTGAAAAGGTTATCCCAATCGTTGGCACTCTCTCGTATTGACTGAGACTTAATTTTTACATCGACAATAATACCCTGTAAGGCGCCTTTAGATCTGTAATTTGCAAAATTAACTTTCACCTCTTAATTTTGTATTCCATGCTGCAAATCTTTTATTCATGAGAGTAAAATTCCTCTGAAATCTGATGTTTACTAGAAGAAATTCAGGAAAACGGGTAAGGGTGACTTTGCACAAGATGGTGCGCACCCAGGAAAAATCCCAAGGGAGAATATACTTGAAAAAGTTCTGACGGGACCGGGAATCGAACCCAGGTCTCCCAATTGCCGGGTCCCGTCAGACTTTTTTCAAGTCTATTCTTCCTAGAAGAAATTATTGATTCCCGAAGAATTTCTTGGTACATGTCAGAACTTATGTCATACCCTCTACACCTTAAATATGTTGTTTTTCTATGGAATTCTATCATGATCGCTGTAGTAATCATTTCGAAAATTCACAGTAATTTTAAAAATCATCCGTAAAAATACTCCGTTAATCCAAAGAAAAGCAAAAATGAAATCCGTCCGAATAAAAATATATTTCGTTGACTCATTTTAACTGTTCCCCGGCCTACTCTTCGGAAAGGAAAGTCAATGAATTCACTAAGAACAGATTTTAACACTATTACCTCCGCCTGTTGACGCTGGGATGTAACTGGAATATAAGGGATTTGGTTTGAGGACTTTAGTCCCCTTTTTAAGGAATAAAACCCAAGCGGATGAATGAGATAAACAAATGAAAAACGTGAGGCGAAGGCAAGGTTTGGAAAATTACGAGGAAAATCTCCGGAAGGTGCGACTGAGATTTACAGAGAAGAGAGAAGGGAGAAATATACCAGT
>KZ308274.1:473451-494502 GCA_000376725.2 Ladona fulva
TTTACAGGAAAGGCTTAACTTATTGTTTCGGCAGAAACGCTGAGAAGAGAAAGAAGAAATAATAATAATAAAGATATTTTTATAAGATAATTTTTTCTTTATCCTGCGCCAAAAGATAAATGAAAAATATTCCGTTTCTCAAGACATGACAGCAAGAAAAATAAAACATAATACATTGATATTTACGAATCTCGAAAGTGTTTTTAGAATATTGAATATTATGTTGGTGAACTTTAACCTTTAAGTCAACAACCTCAATTAGTCACCTCAGCAATTAAATCATTGTGACCACCTAGACAACCCTATCTTTGCGAGTTAGGTCTTTACGCATCATTGAAAGAAAAAAGGTCACGCAAACGAATGCATTTGGTAAATGAGGAGTTAGAAGTATTACAAATTTAGAGCCAAGTTTCGAATTCCGGTTACGTTGACATTTTTCTCTTTATCGTTCGGCCGATATTTCATCCTTTAAACGAGAAGTACGCTTTCTTTTGGATAAAATTTTCGTTTCTTTGAATCTGCCAGCTAACGTAATTTTGTCCACTGACTAACCCTTAAACAGAAGATTTCCATTGTAATGAAAACAGGAAGAAGCTTTCCTATAATGAACCTCCACAGAATCTACTGCGACCGAAATTAGGTTTCCCTGAAAAGAATTTCTTGCTTTAACTCTTCCAAAGCTCAGCAAAAACAGTCTCAAAACCCATTTACCTTACCCCTGTATCCTAATTCTAACTGAAAAAACCATTAGATAGAAGGTTGAGATAACTACCCCTCTCTCCTTCTCTTGGATTCGCCTGGAAGCAAGAATTCCATTTCCGTAGATTATATACAGTAAATTGTGGCATACAAAAACAAACGATAACTTTTCAGCAAAGACTCTCGTTCCCTTGAAAATTAAATTATTTAATTTAATCATTGTCGCCTCTTCCCAACGCAGGGCTAAATCGTCCTTAATCGCGCAATCTTAACAGTTTTTGTAATATTTGTCCTTACTATAAAGGAGTTCTGTATTTAAAATGCTCATGATAGCTTTAAGTAACCTTATTTCTGTATCATTCTATGACATTCCGGAATGAAAAATCCAATTTTTCAGCCATTTAAGCAAAATTGGTATGGTATTCGTTAAAGAAATGTTTACAGAGACTGAATCAAAGAGTTGTAGAATTTCTCTTACTTCAAAGAGAAAAACGCAACTGATTATGGTTATGCTTGAAATAAACATATAACATAAATGGGTAAGGCTGCAATATTTCTGAATAAAGAGAAAATACTCAAAATTATATTAAATATTCAATTTTATAAAAAGTGGGATCCGAATTTGAGTTAATTCTTAATTAAAGTAAAGTAAAAAAAGTATTTAAACATGGGTTAAAACCCAGTAAAGTAATTTTCTTCTGTTCCCTTTTTTCAAGCTACTATTAAATGTAATATAACGAAGGGTTAGATGGAAGAAGAGACCTAGTTGTCTCGATCTCGGCTGATTACATTCGCATTATCATCATCATCCATACCATATGATGATCAGAAAAATGGCTTCCGTGTTTTATATTTCACAAGAGACGAGGGAAAGAAGGACATGTGATTTCGCTATGGGATACGCAACTGTTGTAAATATATGAAAAGGAATCGATCCATGATTATTGACATGCTATAAGTCAAACTTCAAGAAGTAATCACGGCATTAGCATTCGATTACGCTAGTGATCATGTTTATGATGCGGTTTAGCGAATTAATGAATAGAACTATTGAACAATGGAACACCCTCCCTTCAGAAATACTCACTCCATTTCCTTCTCATGAGCGTACTTTTAAGGCAAGGCTACGTGAACTGTGTTGACTGGGATTCACGGGGGTTTGGCAAAACTCACGGGGCTTAGCAGTTCCTCGAACTTTATTCACTTAGAAGATAGCGATTTGTGGGTGACCTCCGCTTACGAAGAGCGACTTAATTGGGGACCAATGCTTAGATAAGCGGTGCAGTTATAAGAGACATTTAGACGGTCTTTGCAGGACTGTGTGCTTATTGTGTTATACGGTGTTCTATTGTGTTTTTTTGTATTATGTTATGGTATATAGTGATATATTGGGTCATTTTGTGTGACTGACAAGGATACGGGGTACCGTACTGATAGTTTCAATGTTTTGTAGTAGTGTATGTAAGTGGGAATGTCTGTTAAATCCTTGCCAACGGAACATTGTTCCACTTGTAAGGTTTTTGCCTAATAATAATAATAATAATGCTTCCAATCCAAAGACCTTTTTGGTTTTAATTCGGTTCGACAATTTACTTCACTCAGTATGATATTATTTAAACCACCTAATGCAATCACCTAAGTTTATTTTATCAAAAATTCATCACAAGGTAATAATTTAATAATAATGTAATGTAATACCATGTGCTAGCCTAACTACAATAAAATTTAAGGGGAATATTTCTCACTCACTTACGATAATGAAATATTTTCTTTTTCCTTTATTTATTACTCAAATAAAACAGTGCACAATTTAAAATTTAATTCCCGGCAGAGAGATGTACGCTCTAAAAATACCAAAATCATTTGGAGATGGAAGATACAGACATTAAATCAAACGCAGCAAAAATGTTAAAGGTGGACTAGACAAGATCCTATTAAGAAAAATAGGATAAGAAAACCTTATAGATCAGTCATACGAAAATGAACCATGTTATTCTGAAAATAAATTATTAATATTGAAAGAATATCATTAAAATAAAACTCGAAATTGGAGGGAATTATTTTATTAATGACGATATTGTTATATATATATATATATATAGTNATTATATATATATTTAATTATATTTAATAATACATAATTTAATAAAGACGTTGATCTGGAGGAACTAATTTAGATTTTTATAGAATCACTCAACTTTTTCGGCTTTTATTTGGTATTTTCATTGTTTTTGTAGTATATAATGTTTCTTAAGTTCGACAATGATGATATATTTGGATGAATAAAAGGTAAATCATTACTTTGAGCAGATAAAATACTCATCCTTTGATTGCATTCAACGAGGTTAAGAGGGAAATGTTCGTTTCATCCTTGAATTGTACAGTATTGCTACGTATATTTTGCATTTCCTATAGTCATTCTTTGAACCACCAATGCAGTAATATGAAAAAACCGTATTAGCTTATATAAAGGCTCTTGTAGATTTGTCAAAAGGATTCATTATAAGGGGAACCCTTTAGTCCCAGCGTTGATATTGCATACATGACTTTTTATTGATCCGAACATAGCAAGCACAACGCTTTGACTACCGTGTGTTGCATTCACAGAAGAAAATTTTGATCAAAGGATTACATTACAGGTAATCAACACCGGTACTTTCCTCTATTTATTTTCTAAATATTTCCCTCGGTATTTGGAACCCACATCAGAAATCAATGGTGAACATCACTGTAAGCCTTTTTCACAAAATAATAAATATCCTCTTTAGTTAATCACTGCTATAGTTACATTAACATAACCACTGTTGTGCATTCAATTCCCTCCCTTTGTAATTACACCATATTAAACCTTTTGATGATGGAGTTTAAAAGTTAAAAGAAGCCAGCAATTGTTGCTTTGCCTGATTAATTAATCGAAATAATTAACGACTTCGCTCGGTGCGAACAATTGAGTGCCAAATGCCGTCCGTTTTTAATTTCTCTTACCCCTCTTTTTATTGAAGCGATCATGGAAATTATCAGGAGCTTATCCTTCTCTATATATTTGAAGATTTGGGCGGCCGCGGGATTTATCTGATGGCCCATTTCCCTGCTGCCCTTTCCCATTCTCTCTCCGTGGCCCAGAATCATCCCCTAAGCCAACTTCGCCATCTAACACACCGCCCATAATTCATTCCTCAGGATATATGCGCATCATTGAGGATTCACTTTGCCCTACACCGAGCTGCTTTCCTGCGACGACGCCCATCATGCAAAGGGTTCGCTGGTTTACTCTCGTGCGAACCTACCTATGCTAACACGCAAAGGTGCTAATGTTCCAGATAAGAAATGTCGCTCGTATCCTGCTGAACATTCAGTGGTGCTTCGCGGGATTGCCATCCAGTTAATGAGGAGTCGTCGTATAAATTAAAAACAAAATTTTCTCATTGCTATTTCGCCCTAACCTAAGAACACATAGGTCCCAAGTTCGAATCCAGGCCGTCCATCTCATCGCTTAGGTCATTGATACTCAACAGAATAAGTAGAAGTCCGATTACACTGCCTTGTGGTACACCTGACGTAACTTTGACTTTGTCCGAACTAATTGTAATTTTGTTATTTTATTATTAATCAGAATAGAACTTCAACGTTATACATAGGAAGCAAATGTCGGTGTTATGATCGTTTCTACAGCGGTCCTTTTCTGATTCTTTCCGTAGCTGTTTTGAAGGAAATAAATGTAGGAATTTTTGTGAGAATTTGCTCACAAGCTCTTCCTGCATATCAGGTTTTCTCTTTTACAGCATATAAGCATATGAGGTTTTTTTCAAAACGTTTTAAACATTTGGAAAGGTGCTATTTTTATCGTAATTATGTATGTAACCTGACCAATTAAATTTTATTTCTAAAAATTTGTTAAAATTCGTTAACGTACTTCAGAGTATATTATACTCCAAATTTGTTTCGCAATGTGAGCTAGCATTTTTGTCCTTCGATGGGTTCATGATCACGTGATATTTGCTTGCTTTGTACTGCTCCATTTAATTTGCCCTTGCCTTAGGGGAAAATTTCCTGATATCTGTTACACTCCAGATAATTTTTTCCTTATAAAGCTCAGGAAACGTAAATTACGCCAAACTAAAATGGCAGATGAATATCTACACATAAAGAACATATTTTATTAATTTACAGCAAAAGTAAGGGCAAAATATTATTTTGCCACCCCAATCATACGTTTATATCTAGCCCGAAACTACTTTACCTACGAAAATAAATTCTTTTGCTATGAAAAGGAGTAGAGGTCAATTTGCACGTAAAGACGTGCAGCATGGAAATTTTCGGACAAACAACGGACATGATAAAAGTCTGAACGAACCGGTACTCGAACCCGGATCTCTGTAATCAACTGCCGGTTTGTGGTTCTCTCCATTGAGCAGTCCTACAGCAACCAAGCAGCAAGTTATACACTCGGATTCGAATTTCGGTCCCGTCAGACATTTTTCATGTCCGTTTAGCCTAGAAAATGCTTGTACATTATTTAAAAAATATCGTACTGATGATTTGTGGCATCAGATTAAAATAAAAATTATTTATCTGCCAATGATTGCCTACAATTTGACCAGCCGCCTCGGCCGTCGGCCACTCGCAGCTTTCTGCCACCCTGGCCATGTCGATGACAACATATAAATACGGAATTTGTATTTTCTGTTAGGAATCAACTTGGTTAGTATGACTGTTGTAAACACTCCACCCAGGCCTTCGATCTTTAACCCACCATACGAAATATTCTTTTCCTGAACTTCCTTAATTATCGATTTTATAGATTTCTTTCTGTTTTATTGAAATTACCCACGTATATCCTTCAACTATAAACGATGATTAATACCGGACTATCTACGAAGCATAAACTTTGGAAATCCTACTCAAACTAATACCTAAAAGGCTTCCTTAACGTCGTTTCGACCCAACTATCGCAATTTCCAAGAATGGCATTTTCCGAAGAAAGGAATCCGATGCTGAGATTTGCGATAAAGTGTATCCCATAAAATCTTTTCGAAGGATGCTATTCGCAAGGTCTGAGAGGGATTTCCAGTACCATTTTGTGGAAGATGGAGACATCAAGAGATCCAATTATTGCACGCGTGCCTAACATTCCCCAACGTTGCTCCTGCTCCCTCTATCGGCTCCCAGCGATTAAAATGACTTCCTTTCCTCCCCAAATATCCTATTTTACTCCCAACCTATTTCTTTTCTCCGTTCCCAAAGTCGTTCTCCATCTCTTCTCAGTCCTCCGAAAGTTCACTCAGCTTCGTTTGTGTCCTCCCCTAGATACCACAACTTCCCCGTTTCTTACTTATAGTAACGTAAACTCAATATGGGAAGGCGTTACCTCGTGGAAGGCCATTACAATGAAATAAATACCGTTTCGTACACTTCCACAGCAATGTTATTTATGGCAACATGTTTCGCTAGTGTCCTAGCATCATCAGACCTAATGATGAACCTGATGATGCTAGGACACTAGCGAAACATGTTGCCATAAATAACATTGCTGTGGAAGTGTATGAAACTGTCTTTATTTCATTATAGTAACGTACTTTTCATTCGCAAAAAGTTTATTTTTCAAACAACTACGCATATAAAATATATCACAAATTGCATTTGGATCTCCTTATAGATATCGTGAGACATATATTTTTAGTCAACTTCAGCTCATTTAGGATAAATAATATCAACCTTTCTTCGGTCACGTCTAAAATCATAACAGGAACACTCGGGCGTTGTATTCCGTAAAACAGGTATTTTTTTGGGCAAATGTCAACATTACGTGATATAATTGTAATTTATGAAGACTTAACTTTAGCTTATGATTTTTGTAATGAGTTATCGTCATAAATGCATCAAATTTCTCCTCTAAATAATTATTATTTATGTTAATATTTTTATATACATGCATAGAGTACTTAAAAGCAGAGGCATACTTCTAAAAAAGAACTTTTTGAGTTATGCCCAATAACAAAGCGATATTAGGAAAAATTATGTATACGTAGCTGTTTGCATTATTACATATAAAGCTGTTGACGACTTTTAAATTTAATGAAGGGTATAATAAAGGACCTGGGCCTATGGTTCAAGAAATCATCCTTGTTGTCCAGAATACTTGTGCAACGGCGCGACTGACTAATTGTTAACTTTAGCATCTTTTAAGGAAATATAGCTGGAATGTTACTACTCTTCCACAATTTTCTGTTAACTTTGATAATCAATCGATCACATACGTGACTTTGGTGTTTTATCGCCCTTTTTTTAACTCTACCCGTGAATGTGATGAAAATGTAACCTTTTTGGATGGACTTGAGCCAAATATTGCTAACCATTTGTCGAATGAATACCATATTTTATGAAATATGGGACTCGAGCCAACCTTGGCTTAAGATAGAAACACTGTTTTCATTATTTCGCAAATGATGGGCTTAAGACGTTCGATGCCAACATTTACGATTCAACGGAATTAACATTTATATTTTAAATATAAGAGTACAATGCTACGACAGCAGTATCATAGCAGTCCGCATGCCAAAAATTTCTCACCTGTGTCACCGGTTTTCCACCCAATCTATGTATATGATAATAATAAATATTACTACAACTATAATATTATTTACTATAAATTATATAATAAAATATAAATCCAAAATTCTGTGATTCTGGATACCTGTCCTTTAATAAATCACTTTTTAAATATAGATAAGTGACCATTAAAATTGTATGGGACTTAAAATGTCCGTTTCCATCTCACAACGTCGTCACTTTTGGCAAGAACCGAAAAATGTAAATAACAATTATTATTATTTTAATCATTATAAATACAATAATAATTAATATTGTAACATATTTAATGTAAACAGGAACATAATCCCCATTACATCCAATTTAATAATTATCATTACCAAGGAAGGCATACTTTACGTAATCAAAGATGTTTTTGGAGAAACGTAGGCGGAAGAAATGGATGTATCAGATATTGATTGGCGTTATATAGCCAAAGGAAACAATCGAAGGTCTGATGTAAGGGAGAAGACAGAGGCAAAGGTAAAGACAAAAAATGTTATACGATATTAATGAAACCCTGCAGGAAAACGCCCACGAGAATGTGGGCGTGTAGAACCTTTCGAAAATATACTAACAGTAGCAACTAAAATTTAATAAGAAGTCGGGGAAGTAAGGCAAAAGAAACTTTTAGCATCATGGCTGAAGAAAAAAACAATAAAAGCATATTCACATACAGAAAATAAGAGATGCCGAATGTACATAAAACAAATCTGAATGAAACTGGCAGAAGAAAATAGTAAAGCGGAATTGAAAACAATAACGATGAAATATGGAAGAACAGAGAAATATTGCAATAACAATGAAGTAATGAGGAACAAAACTGGAATTAAACTATACACATATTTTTTTTAACTTCTCCAGCGGTTACATCAAATAATGAGGGGTAGCCACAAAAATTTACGCAATTATTTTGGAAGTTGTTAAAAAAGTTTAAAACCAAAGAATAATGAGAGAGATATCGAATGTCGATACTGCTATTTCCCCTACTTTAATGCACGACGGCACATGTTGGTTATGAAGGTTGCCGCCATTCAGGATACACGTATTGCTGGTTATCGAATTTACAGGAAAGGCTTAACTTTACGAAACGTGAATTTAAAACTTAGCCAATTCTTTGACAATTTCTTTTAAATTACTATGTTCGGAATTTAAAAGGTGAAATTTGCTGTTCTTTAAATTCCGTTGATAATCTAACTCTTCTGGACTCTCATTCAGGAGATCAGACTCATTCTGGACTCAGATCAGAGATCATTCTGGACTCTCATCATTCACGTCATAGTGCGACTGAATATTATTTTAACGTTTATTTGAAATGTGAAATCGTCTTTCTCTCAGCTTTATTATGGAAACTGTAACTCCTCGTCGCGGAAATGAAGTGGCAAATACTTTATCATAGTGAACTAGGCAATTAACAGAGAAGCAATACGTCTTCAGAAAAGGGAAAGGGACAAGAGACGCTATAGAACTAATGAGAGTGATAGGAAAAAGATATCTTGAAAAGCAAAGAGATGTGCAAAGAGATGTGTATGTAGTATTCATAGATCTACAAAAAGCTTTTGGTTGTGTAAAATGGGATAAACTATTGAAAAGTCTTAAAAAGAAAAGGATGGACTGAAGAAAAAGAAGGTTAATCAAAACCAATACTTGGAGCAGAGGTTAGAGTGAAAAATGGAAATGGCAGAGGAACGTAAGATAGGGAAAAGAGTGCAACAATGATGTTGCATGTCGCCAATTCTATTTAATATTTATTTAGAAGAAATAATAAGGTACAGTCCGAATGGTAAAAGAGGTATTATTGTGAAGTGAATACACTTCGTATTGGAGGAGGGAGGATCGAATGCATTGGATTTGCGGACGAAGTGGCAATGGTAGCAACGAGTGAGAGAAGAATGAATGACTAAGAGAGATAAGCCAGATCTGTGAAGAGTACGGGATGAAGATAAACACAAAAAAGTCACAAAATGTGGTAGTTAGTAGGAAACTCAAAAGGGTGACAATTAAGATGTGTGGAGAGACAATTAAGCAAGTTAGAGCTCATAAGTACTTAAGATGCATCATATAGGAGGATATGAGGTGTGTGATTATGAGATGAGTGAAAATGAGAATAGCAATAGTAAAGGAAGCCTTTAATAGACAGAGAAGAATATTGCGTAGCCAGCTAGACTTGAAACTGAGGAAAAGGCTGGCTAAGTGTTTGGTATGGAGCGTCACTCTTTATGGAGTGGAGACGTGGACGGTGAGGAAGAGAGAAGACTGGAGGCGCTTGAGTTGTGGAGAAGAGTGAGAGAACTAGTTAAATGGGAAATGTACTAAATGAAGAGTTGCTTAGAATGGTGGGAGGAAAGAAAACACTGATAGAACCTATAAGAAGAAGGAAAAAACTGGTTGGGACATTTTTTGAGAATGGGCTGCTTGTTAGTGAATGCGGTAGAAGCAACGGTTAATGGAAGGAAAGGAAGAGGACGTATCAGATGGTGGGTGAGATCAAGAAAGACAGGTGCTACCTGTATTAAAAGGGAGGCACTAGACAGAGAAGCATGGAGGACTGGATTGTGAGGACCCGCCCTAAGACAGAACACATATCATCATCTAGGCAATTAAATTCGATTTCTCAAACTTACACGGATTATTCCGGCGTCGGATTCCTCAAAAAAAAAAAAACACAAAACTCAATTTTGGCCGAATGTTTTAAATTTAGGTCCTTCCTCGTTCTCCTTACGTTTTACGCAAGCGAATTGAAGATTTCGGAACATATCTAAGAGTCGCTAAGTACCTGCTAAAACTCTATTTATGAGCGGACATTCGATATAAAACGCGAAGGGAATGAACACATTAATCGCATGGATTAAGAGAGGATAGTGAAAGTAGCACGAGATAAGTTACCAGAGGGTAAAAGGAGTATAAGGGGTAAGGCAAAAAAAAGATGAAGGAATAACCTTGCGAAAGAGTGAGTATGAAAGGCGGAATGACGAAGAAAGAACAGGCAAACTGCCTACTATAAAGAAGAAGAAGATATCATTTTAAAGATCTCCAAGTATTAGTAGAAACGAAGTTCTAAAGAACCATATCAAGTTTCACGACTTAATAAGTCTGAGTATTTGTCTTAAATTTCTCGTTTGAGGAGAGAATATTTTTCTTCGCAAGAAGTCCCTTTCTCTGACCATTACGTGTCAAAAGCTTCCTCGCTTTTAGATTGTTCTCTCAGTTAAAGGCATCCGTCGCCTCACCTTTGTTCTGCGAATGAAGTCTGCTAGAATTACTTAGTCTCCTCAGAGAGACAAAGAGAGAAAGGTTCTCAAATTTACAAACAAAGAGAATTTACTTTGAATGAGATATCTTTGGTCTTTGGTAAATACTAAAGGAATATGAGCAACAAACGGAATCCCATGTAATGAACTACAACAATAAGTTCACCAAGGAACTAATACTCATTACTCCAAGAGTATAAACAGCTGTTATCAAACAAAGTATATTATAATACAAATAGAAGTACGATTATATACTAAGAGGACGAACTGTTCGAACCTACCGGAAATTACGCCTTTTCCTCACCTTAGCTTTATTTATTTATTAAATCTGCATTGCAATTTGGCCATTTGGCCAGGTGGCAACGCTGGAGGGAAGTATACCATTTTGATTTGAAAACTGGCTGGCAAGACGGGAAGGAAAACCCTCCAAAAACCTCCCGTAGGCAGTATTTGAATAATACACATAATAATTTTTTCCAGGTTAAGTAAGTGATGAGATGAACAATGCAGAATTAAATCAGGTGAAACGTTCTAAATAAATTTCTATACTTAGAACATATTACCACATCTCCTTCTCAAAATTAAATTGAAGATTAGATAGCCTTGGAATAAGTTTTACTGTAAAGAAAGAAACCTTACTGAATACATATAAATACATCATCAATATGATCGATATGCGTTAGTGAGGACGGCTCCTATTTTCTTTGGCTGTTAAGGTAAGGATAATGGTAAATTGGCTGTACGTCTCAAGTGTTTTCTTTACTTTCAAAGAAATCATGGAAGTTTGTCACTTTCATTCTTAGCATTTGCATTTTCTTATAAGGAATAGCCTTAAATACTTAAACTCTTGAGTCATACGACTCATTGTATCTTACCCACTTCCCTATGTCGTCTCGTGATTATTTTTAATTTGCATTCCAAATTCTGACCTTGTGATAAAATTTTTTGAAAAATTCTTGAATCGATTCGTTCTAGCATCTATTTCCCTGATCTTTCTTGCAGTATTGGAATGGCCAATTTAACGTGGTGAACGCATTATATCATAATTTCTCTAAACTCACTTAGCAAATATGTACTTTGTTTAACTCTTTTACTTTCTAAAAATTCCCATCCTGCGTCCTGAAGTATCTGAGTGACGCTCACTGATTTATCGTAGCAATTCTTCAGAAAACGTATCGCCTTTCGCTGTACCTTTTCTAATTCTCGAATACAACACTAATCGGCTGGGCCCCACACACTACACGCATACTCAAGATGAGGCCTAACTAACGCGGAACCGCCGCGAACTTTTTCTTCGCACCGACCGACTATTCTCATAACGGAGTCGAAATTTTTAAGTGGTTTTCAACGTATAGTATAAGTTATTATATATATGTTAAGTTATTCGTAAGGATTACTCCAAGTTTATATATAAACTTATATATAATACTTACTTATAACCTTTTATAAATAATTATTTAACCGTATAATTTTGTGCTGAAGATTTACAATCACATTCAAGTGATTAAGTTGCGAGGGAACGTAGCAGTTTAAACACAGAGTTATTTTACCTCTCTCCAGGCCTTCGAGAGCAGCTATTAACTATGCCTGGTATTCAGTTCAAGTTGGAAGTGAAATTCTTAGATATCCCTCTGGCAGTACACGGTAGCTAGAGCCGAGGAAACACTCTAAGCATGCGGAAAGCATGCGTTCCAGTATTTCCAGGGTTCATGGCTCCTCCGTGACTTAGTTATTAGTGCACCCTTACCCCAAAGGAAACGTTGCTGGGTGCAAGTGTATGTAAACATCCACATAAAAAGGCAGTAAAATATCTATCCCGGAGAACAACGAGATCGTTAGCACTCGGAAGAAAAGGTTCGATTCAAAAATAAACTTTATGCCTCGACGCAGACAACCGCAATAGGCGCGTAAATCCGTCGAGCCCTTTCGCAGATTATGGGAGTTGGGCCGTAAAGTGAGCGCCTAAATAAAGCAAAATGAAGATTTTCGGAAAGGCACTCCGTGATTTTACAGCTTGGTACGGAAAAGAAGGGAGATCGTTTCGTGGAGGAGGGCCCTCGAGATAAAGCGGGAGGTATATTCTCAGATTGGAAGATGAATGGGAGGAAAAGAGGGGCGAGTCCGGGCATCGAACTCATATCGTCAACTCGCCTATCGGATGCTTTATTAGAAACGGAGGCGAAATGTACGGGACGTCATAACGCGTCCCGTTGTCGTTAATTCAATGATTATTCCGATAAGTGGAGGGCCTAGGTTTGATTCTCGTACAAGTCAGGATCATTCATCTTATTGTGAAATTTATTGACTTTTTGTTTATTTATTTACCACCTACAACATCAAAATTCAATTGAGAGTGATATTCATAAAAAATATTAACTTCTGTAATGGAAACAGGAAGATAATCCCAGTTACATTCATTTTAATAAATACCATTAACAATAACGATGGACAAACAACCATTTATAGCCAGGATTCGAACCCGTGACCTTAGGGTTGAGCGCCAGCGTGCTATCACGCTAATCACTCTGCCACCGCGGCTAAGTAAGCACGTTGATCGTCACTTATGATAGGGTTATCATAGGGAACATGCTAGGGCTAGAACACTTCAAATATCATTATATGTGCACAGTTTTTTAATCATTCTTAGGATTATCATTCCAAGTTGGAGTGATTAGGTTTATTTAATGATTGCTTCAATCAAGTAATAATGCTACGATACAACAATAGTATTCATCTCGCATAAGCATGATAAAAGACTGACGAGATGAGACAAATTTCCGTTAAAATATAATGTATTATAACTCAGTTATGTTATACCCAATCCCACTGATGACCACACAAAGAAACGGCATATTGTACATAAGATAAGGTGACCAACAGAACTGAATTTTGCAGTATAGTACAGAGATACTTCGGCTGATGAAGATAATTCATTCTGGGATCGCAAGCCGAAATCTTTATTATCCGAAACTTTGTCTCATCAGGCATCTCTCTTGAACATAAACAGCCCATTTGGGTTGGTGGTTGTCCTCTATGTGATGTGGTCAGCTCATTTCTTTGTCCCGATTACAGATGGAAAAGATAAGATACTGGAATGACCCGACCGTTCATGTCCGCTGCTTATCTTAGAGTGCGCATCCACTAAACAATTCCTTATCCTAATCCATATTCGTTATCAGAGTCCGAATAACAGCGAAAAAAACCTTTATTAGCCGGTAAGTTCGTTAGCAGGGTCACTCGTTAAGCGAGGTATCACTTTACTGCTTCCTATGAACTTGCTCAGCAAACAAATATTGTACAGCACTGCTGATGTTTTCGTTTTATCATGTAATACACTAAGTTATACAATGTCACTATGATTTTAGTAAGCCTTCAAGCGATGCTTGCCATATTTCAGATCCTACATTTAAACATAATTAAACTTCCCTGGAAGTATTGTGATGGATGCATTGTGACAAAATATAGATAAGAAATTGTTGTCCGTGTTTAGATGGAACTTAGACTTGCATTAAATATAAATACACATTCAGCATTTCTGCAACTATCAGTGATTGGATCCATCGAATGAATGTTATAACCATAGTCATGATGTTTTTTGTTTTGATTTTATTCGAATTAATGCGTATTATAATAACTCTTTTAACAAACAGTAAATGTGTGCATATTTAAAGAAACGTATTATTAAATGTTATTTTTCAATATTTGACCGAGCTTTTCTCTGCTAATCCACGTAGCGGCAACTTTACTTTTCCTTAGTACATCAGTACTCTCATATTAGTTTTCCCACGTCTGGTCTAGAGATATAGTTGAAATGTTGGTTGTTCTAATTTCCAGGGGCACAATTCCGTTTTTGTAGTGCGTTTTATTTGTAGGACTGGTCACCCTACATAAGGGGATGCGAGATAAAACATAATACCATTATCTCTTATGTACACCTGTCACTGTACTTACCATCATTTCATATTTTACGTAATGATTTAATGTAAAAAGGAATAAATTTGTGAGGTGAACCAAGACTCTCGTGATTTTAGCTCTTGATGCAGTTTATCTTAGAACTTAGTAATGTTATTCCTATCTTAGTACTGACCTGTTTTCGAACCATAATATTTGTGTTTCATAATTTTCTTTTTCTGGTTACTTTTATGAAAATGTATTTCTAGTTGTTATGTTATAGGTATTAGTTCCATGAAGTAATGCATCTGTGCTATTTTGATTTCTTCTCAGTTGTGATTTAACCTGCCTTTTCTTTTGTTTTAAAACTTAGTAAACTATCAGAAGGTTTCTCAGGTTTTCACACCCCCCTTCTGGTAGGTTTTCTCTTGCTTTGGTGTATTTTTTCCTAAGTGTAAACTTAGATTTTTAAACCCACAAAGCAGTTTTCTTCTCAGAACTTTTTTCAAGCTATCTCTTTTAAATTTTATATGACGAAGTGTTAAATATCAGAAGAGTTGATAGTCTCAATCTCGCCGCACTAAGGGGGTTATATTTTTATTATAATCATTAATATAAGGACAATAAGGCGTAGATTACCTTCTGTATGGGAGTCATAAACATCAGAGGCTTTCGAGATGTGGGTGTGGCGTAGAATGTCATTGGTAAGTTGGGTTGCAAGAAAAACAAGCATCGAGGTACTAGAGATAGTTGTAGAAGATAGGGTTTTAATTGAAGTAATTAAACTTCGACAGGAAAAAGGTGGGCCTGACATTGAGGGAAGAGTAACTGCTAAAGAAGGTTATCGAGGGAAGAATACAAGGAAAAAAAGCAGAGGGGAAGACAGAGACAAAAGTTGTTAGATGGCATAAAGGGTCGGGTGGATTACCGAGAGTTGAAGAAAATGGCTATTAGTGAGGAATATTAGGGCACATGAACCTACCTATAGAAAACTTATGTATAACTTATATAAATGATGATAAGAGTCATGAGGGCTCTTTGTTATAATTACTTAACGAATCATCCGCATCTATCCGCAGATCTTTGGTTTTTAAACCTATAAAGCAGTTTTCTTCTCTGCACTTTATTCGAGATATCTCTTTTAAATTTCATATGACAGAGAGTTAAATATCAGAAGAGACTTAATTGTCTCAATCTCACCGTGATAAAGACGTTATGCTATTATTATTAGTATTACTATTATAACTCGGTTCATGGGGAAAATGATGCGTAGATTACCTTCTATACTGGAGTGATTAGAGCTCTTTGTTATGATTACTTAACGAATCATTCGCATCCATCCGCAGATGACAGAATTAATATTTATCTATGGACAAAAGAATTCGCAGTTAAAGTCGAGACGCGTAAATCCATCAAAAGCGGAGATAACGAAAATTCGTGCTTTTTTGCAGTTTTATTCCAATCCTCCCGTCCAAAGAAACTTTGACGTCATTTGGCAAATGGTGGACGGCACGGTTTTTACTTTTGCTGAATTGTGGAGATGCATCGCTGGATTCGGTCGCTTGGGATAAAATCAAATCTTTCACATTCGCGTTTTTATACGGTCGCTGAAAAATTAAATTATAACTTTTTTTGCTCCTCCGTTTATCCTCTGACAGTTTTTCCGAAAGACGCCTCTTGTACTAGGAGAAGGACTCCCTTTCTTGTCCACTGATTGGAAATAGAATGGGGTTTAATCGGGGAAAGATGAGTGGAAAAGGAATAGAAAGGAAGAGCGGAGAGAGATTTGGGTCGTATTGCACCAGATCGCATTAATTGCCTGCAAGATGAGAAGGGAGGAATTGGCCGGGGAAATAAGCGGGATATTAATATTAGAGACGCTCGCAAAAGGCAGGAAATCACGACGGGGGAAGGAAATTGAGATCATCCCCTTTACACCTTTCTCACTTCAACAACGATCGGAGGGGGGAAACGTTTCGAAGATATCGCCAAAAAGAATGAACGAATAACGTACCCATGGCGACACGAACCCGACGATTTAATTAACGTATGACGTGAAAGGAATTAGTTTCCAGTGCGGCTTCGTCCTCCCATCCTCGTACCGTTCCGCATCATTCCCTGCGACATCTCTCATTTATACGACCCCCCTCCAGAGCGCGCTACATTCCAGATTCTGTCGAATCGCGATAATCTCGCTGTAGAGGATGGCTGCGTGTATTTAATGGCATCGCGCGACCAGGTTTCCAGACGCTAAGGGAATTTTATTGGATGCTTAGGAATTCCGCGACGACGTGCGATAAAAACCGGGTCGCGATCTGCCAATTAGTCTTTTAAAAGAGGAATGCGGGGTTTTTTTTAGCCCGGAGTTCAGGTGGAATCCATGCGCCGGTATCGCAATTTCCCGCAAAAAAATACTCGTAAATCCTATCATACTCTTTGCTTTAGCGCCTCTTTCTCGCCCTCTGCTTTTTTTACCGATGTTTTCATTTTTGGATGCCCGCGGTAAATTTGTTGGTGGTGTCCTAAAGCTTTGGGGCAAATATCCCGATGTCCTAGTAATTACTCGTATTTTCATAAACTTCGACGCTCTTATTTTACGTTCTAATTTTGAAAGGCTAAGTGTTAAATACCATTACGCTAAGTCTTTGAATCTTACTATGTCGTGTCCATTCCACGAAGTCACGCTTGAGAATATCAATTTTATTCTTGCTTTAAACGTACTTAGAAGCTGCTGAACGAATGGGCGTGCTACTTAATTATAATAATTGTTGTTATTATTATTATTGTTGTTGTTTTGTTGTTATTATTGTTATTATTATTACGAACTTATCAGGTGATATTTTAGTCATAAGTGACCACACTTGCAACTGATGTTTTTCTAGTTACAGTCAACCATGATTTAACCAGGATTCGAACCCGAGACCTCGGCGTTGCTAGGCAAACTTGACAACCACTACGCCGCCGACCGCCACTTAATATCCATGAATGAACAGAAGTGAAAATTATTGACGTGACTGGGACTCGAACCCAGGTCATCAAACATCACGGTAGACAGATAATTGAACATTTGTCTAAACGTAAAAGACCTGGGCTCAAGTCCCATTCACGTGGATTTTTTTTACTTCTGTTTATCCATGGGCAGACAAAAAAAGTTAAAAAGATGCGACTGATGATGTTCACGTAGGAAAAAGAAATGTTAAATATTTCGGATCTCTGCCAGCAATAGTTAAGCATAACTGATTTGAAATATCGACTGAAGGAAGAATGAAGGTATAAATAATGTCTGTACTTCGAATTCCAAACAAAGGTATGGGATTCCAAATAGGAAATGAACAATCCTGATTTTAGGCTTTAGGAAATGTGTAGAAAGATTAACGAAAGCAATGAGGAATTAACATTTGCTTGATTCATGACATTCACTTTTAAAAGTCTCGAGTGAAACTTTCTCGATCAGTAGATTATGATGAAATATTTCGAAAGTTTTCTGGAGCCTCTTTAAAGGTTTTCCACATATTCTTAGTGAGTCATAAAACTCTAATTTGTAAGGAACCTTTTAATGGGGCGAAGATAGAGGAGATAAATGCCGCCTAGACGAGTAATAGATGGTACTTATAGGTTTCAGCGATTTCAACTTATTGGATCTTTCACAGAACTGCGATAAAATGATGGGCGTAATTTACGTCAAGTGTGCCTCTACGTGATCATTCTTAAAGATATGAGCCATATCAGTAAAGAAACAATCACATTTAATCAAGGTTTCTGGAAAAATATCTACCTCGACCTAATTATTAAGAAAAAGAGACGGTATAAACGGGTAAAGATCAACTGTTATAACATGCTTCTTACTTCGCGTATTCCGGGGATATATTCTGGAAATTATTGATAAATATTGATAGTATTGATAAAAAGTATTAATTTTGTCAGTTAAAAGAATTTAGAATTTCATATAGATTGGCAAAACTTTTCTAACGAAGTTAATGAATGGGAAGTATAGAATATCAATATAGAGATAAATAATATTAAATATTAGCATATTAAATAGGCTTGTGTGGTATTCACCTAATAGTGTTTGAAAAGTCTATATTTCATTTATAACAAGGAATAATCGTTTGAATCCCTCTCATGGCTTGAAAGCACACGATACCTGACTTCAAATCTTTTTTCGACCCTACTTTTAGTACATTATTTGTTATGTTTCATTCTAGACGTCCCACCATTATAGATAATTGCTCTTTTGGGGATATATGTTATGTCACTTTTTTTTCCACACTCCTCGCCTATCGCCGTTTTTCACTTGTCGGTCTTTTTGACGATTTTTTATCAATAAACGTATGTTGTACATGTTGCAAATTTTCCATATCATGTGGTATACTCTGATACCCACACCGTATATGAATCTTCGAACCGTTCCTCGCCATTTCTAGAACCACGGGTTCGTAATTATAACTACATGACTAATATTTTGCCAAAAGTTTCCTAATTCACCGATTTGGAACACCCAGGAAAGCTGAAAATATTCCCAGGAAAAACGAGAAAACTCCCAAAATTTCTTAATATCTGGATAGTGGACTCCCTGTGAATAGTTTTAAGGGTTGCAAATGTGAGAAAGTGTTAAGGAATGTTGTGAGTTAATGTGGCCATTAGCTTACATTGTCTTGGAGGAAAATTCTGTGTTTGCCATTCAAGTTTTTTTAGCATAAATATACTCTTCAGCTGTGATTTTAATCACTGCAGTTTTCTCTAAAATAAAAAACTCTGGATAATTATTACGGTAACGCGTTGGACTTCGGTGAAAGCGGCTCCGGGTTCGAATCCCGGTTAGGCCTCACGTGCGAAATGACCTTAGCTGTCGAACCACTTTTAAAATTACTACATTCCTATCAAATACCTCACGGATAAGAAGATTATTCTTTGTAAAGACTCTATGTTGGCAATAACAGTCAATGGCGAGAATTTCTTATTTTTTTATTATTATTTAGGTAATATTGGTTTCACTGTTTCCGTGTATCTTTCATGCCGTCTTGTTTCATTTCAGGTGCTACCGCTTCCTTTCAAAAATTGGTGGCTTTGGGATAGATTACGGATTTCGCTCCCTCGATACATGTTTCGTTAAACAGATTCTCGAAATTAAATTAAAGGTGAGCTACCGTAACCGAGAGATCGAGACATTCAGACGCGATCGGAAGCGGCGGAAACTTTAATGCCGAGTACTAGAACTTACTTTGCCTATTTAGCAGTGAGTTTAAAAGTATAATGGAGTAAAAGTACGCTTTCCCGTATACTTTTAAGCAATTGAGTGAAAATGTATGAGGTGTACGAAGCACTTTTAAGTTATTAAGCATTTATGCTTTCTCTCTTTAAGTCCCTTGTCACAACGACGAATAAAATCTAGAATATATATACAGGTAGAAATGTATGAAAAGTACACTGTAACCTGTTAATGATGGGGAGGAGAGGTGCGATTAATCAGTTAAAACGGATCATCCAAACTTTCAGTTTTATTTTTTATTATTTCCATGATTTTAGTAAGTAATAATCTATTCATATTCGTTTAGATATTNTCGGATGAATAAGTGCCAGGAGGTAGATTTCCAAGCGCAATATTCTCATCTAATTCCACCATACTTAACGATGAGAAAGATAAGTCATCCAGCTAGTATTTGTTTAGAAATGCATCAGATTGTTAAAGGTAATTAAATACTCCTTCTACCGTAACCGAGAGATCGAGACATTCAGACGCGATCGGAAGCGGCGGAAACTTTAATGCCGAGTACTAGAACTTACTTTGCCTATTTAGCAGTGAGTTTAAAAGTATAATGGAGTAAAAGTACGCTTTCCCGTATACTTTTAAGCAATTGAGTGAAAATGTATGAGGTGTACGAAGCACTTTTAAGTTATTAAGCATTTATGCTTTCTCTCTTTAAGTCCCTTGTCACAACGACGAATAAAATCTAGAATATATATACAGGTAGAAATGTATGAAAAGTACACTGTAACCTGTTAATGATGGGGAGGAGAGGTGCGATTAATCAGTTAAAACGGATCATCCAAACTTTCAGTTTTATTTTTTATTATTTCCATGATTTTAGTAAGTAATAATCTATTCATATTCGTTTAGATATTCCGATATATTCAATTGTTTCATGGACTTATTAAGAGTTTTCTTCAGCAGACCGTGGGAATTTTTAGCAGCGATTTTGTCATTCTAGTTGTATTCTCACGGCCTTATAGAAAAGGTTAAGTCTTGCTTGAATTAGAACTGAAAAAGTCGTATGTTTTTGATTTTTATAAAAGCTCCGCAGAAAATATCTACTAAGGTATCAGAAATATCGACTAAGATTAAAAAATCGTCCTTAGGTAAGTCTCCAAACGGATAATCGCCCATGGCTATCTGTTTTATCTGGAAGTTTCAATGATAGACTACTTTCTGATTATAAGATCTAATAAATAAGAGCGAGCAACCCCAATGGATTGTTCGTCTAATAGTATTACCTTTTAAGGAGTGGAAATTAACTGAGGTGCTCACAGGAAATATTTTGAAAGCTCTTAAGGTTTGTTTTATTATGTATTATTATATTACGTATTATTATTTGTATTATTAATGATGTTATTATTTAT
Organism: Ladona fulva; assembly: GCA_000376725.2. Lineage (NCBI taxonomy): Eukaryota > Metazoa > Arthropoda > Insecta > Odonata > Libellulidae > Ladona > Ladona fulva. The sequence goes on from KZ308274.1 coordinate 494,499, forward strand.
TTTT
>KZ308274.1:494678-518633 GCA_000376725.2 Ladona fulva
ATTAATAGTTTAATTTTTTTATTTATAATATCCTCTTTTCATGAGTATTGAATAGCAAATAAAATTTCTATGTGATGTGTTGAGGGGAAAAAATGTGTTCCATTTAGTGAACAGTTCACTAGAACAGGTTATTCATGCCTAATGATTTCTATTGATGCTATTTTCGCAGATTGTGTTTCATTTTAAATTTTTTTACGAGATACCCATGGATTCTGGTGTGTGGAAATAAAATATATGGAATAAATCAAAGCATGCATGGCTTTCAAACGATTCAAATGGATTATTAAGAATAGGATATCCACTGGAGTCATCCTCAGACATCTGTTTACTTCTCGTAATGGGTAATAGCAGTGTAATCGCATTGTCTATTCACTACTGCAATCGGTCACCATTGCTTCGACTCCCCCCTGAGTGTTTGCAATCGAAGCTATTCATCATCACCGTAATGGACTTGTACACATGAGCGTAATTTGTATCTCCATTGTAACGAATAATTCAACGATTGAGAGCAAATCTACCGAGCTAAACTGGAAAGACGTAGGTGCTCGAAATTTGGAATCATAGAATAGGTATTACTGCAATGATTTGCAAATATTTCAAGAAAACTGATTAGGAAGGATTTATTTTTGATATAGTAGTGGTAATTTCTAAAATTCTTCGAGAGCTAAGGTAATTTCTAAAATCCTTCGACAGCTAAGGTAATTTCGCACGTGAGCCACCATCGGGTATCGAACCAGGAACCTCTTTTACCGAAGTTGGACGCGTTAACCATGTCACACGCCACATGTCTACACGTGTCTATGTTTATGTAAGTACCCTGCAAGCCGCCTTTCGGCAGAGGGTGCATGCACCATGACTATAGTTCAATTTCCATAATCGTTTCGTTCGCGGAAAAAATTAGTTCTTGAATCGACTAGTTCCAGCATCTATTTCACTAATCTTTCTCGCAGTATCGGAACGGCCTATTTAGCATGGTGAACGCATTATATCGGCTGCATCATCTCCGAAGGTGCTTTTTCTAAACTTATTCAGTAAACTAATCCTTTGTTGAAACCTTCTAACTTCTATAGATTCTTATTTTGCATCATGAAGCATCTGAGTGACGCTCACTAACACGTGATCTCCAGAGAAAAATTGTATTTAAATTTTTAGAGAAATGGATGAAGGGAGAATTGATGGCAACGTAGCAGAAATGTTGATGAAAGATGACGGAAAGAAATAATATGAAGTAGAATCGCAAAGAACATCGAGATAAACTTTTTTAAAGACTTTCTAGTATTTAAGAAAAGTTCAAATCCCGTGAAAACTCTTAAACATTCATTCCAAAGCAATTATTTGAATTTTCCTCTCTGGTAATGTTAAAAATCGTCCTTTTTAATCTGCTAAAATTCCTGCAATAACGATTTAATCTGGCATATCTAACTGTATCTGTTGACTATTAGTTAAGAACGCTCATTGTTTATTGATGCAATTAACCCAATACGCCATTCAATCCGAAAATTTCGATTTATCATGGTTCCACAGAGACCTTAAGATCTCAAATTCGAAGAGATGGTGTTGAATATATTTTATCTATACGGGATGTAATCAACCGACCGGCTTTATACTGAATTCTCTTTCTCGTGAACTTTGTCGAGCACGAAAAGCCATTTAGTTCAGAAGGATTTTCTTATTAGGGTAACAGATATTAACAAAGTAAATTCAGTGAACGAATGTAGTTTCATGTTTCCATATTCAGCTGATGTTAGCGTTTTTTATTTATAAGAGAATTTGGAAGGAGAGTAACTTCAAAGACACATAGAGGATATTAATCAAAAACGCAGTACCTCATTGAAGGATATTTTAACTTGACGAATCGGATGAATAAGTGCCAGGAGGTAGATTTCCAAGCGCAATATTCTCATCTAATTCCACCATACTTAACGATGAGAAAGATAAGTCATCCAGCTAGTATTTGTTTAGAAATGCATCAGATTGTTAAAGGTAATTAAATACTCCTTAATCCTACGGCAGGCAACTGGAGTTATTTTTGGGTCAGTTCAAAGAACCCCAATGGAATAATAAAAAACCTGCATTATTAGAACATAACACGTTTTACAATAGCTAAGCTATCATCTTCTGGAGGAGAAGAATACTGAGAAGGGTTGAGGTAAGGTTTTACATTTACATTTACATAAATACCCCGCAAACCGCCGTATGGCGTATGGCAGGGGGTTTTAATATACCAAAGTCCCTAATTATTCATCCTATTTACGCGTCTAATACTATCTGGAAAAAGAGACCAATAATAACTATCCGTTCGTGCAATAATCTCACGAAATTTTTTCGACGTCTGGTCTCGAAAATTGCGTTCGCTAAGCGCAGGAATCACTATGTCGCGAATTTCGTCATGTAAGTCACTACTCAGGAATTTCTCGAACGATCTGTTCCTAAACTCGAGTCTTCTATCGTCAAGAGAGTTCCAGCCGAGGGATCTAATCATATCTGATACACTGCTGTCGAACTTGTAGTCTCCCTTAACGAAACGAGCCGCTCTACGTTGCACGCGCTCTAGTTCCAAAATCAAACCCTTCTCGTGCGGATTCCACACCGCGCAGCAGTACTCAAGTAACGGGCGAACTATTGAAAAATAAGCTACCTCTTTGACACACGACTGACTGCCTCTAAGAACGCGGTTACATAGCCTCAATGTCCTATCGGCTGACACCTCTATATCTCGTATATGCGTTTTAAATGATAAATTACTACTGAAAACGACCCCTAAATATTTGTATTGACTAACGAATTCCAATGTTGAGCCGCTACCTGTTTTGCCTGTTTTTAGGTGTGACGTCCAAGAAAATGGATAAAAAATAGGAGTCACTCGGTCCCTGCTGTACCTTTTATATATCTTTCTTTATTTTGTTTTATGAAAATACTTTCGTTAGCATCTAGATTAGAGTTTTTTACACGTTTCTTTAGTTTTTAGCTATCCAAATTAATTCTATGGTTATATTGCTGTGTTCTGCGGCTCTTATAGAACTCTTCTCTTATAACAGACTCATCTCTCCTTCTGTTCCATAGAGTATATGTAACGTATAATTCTTGAGGAGGTTCCTAGTGCTGGTATGTAGCACGGATAAATCACCGTTTGTCCACAAGATAAAGTTCAACTGAAAATGTTCAGCTATTACGTGGAGATTAAAGTTATGTATACTAGTTTATTTAGTTAAATAAATAAACTAGTAAAGTATGTACAAGGGGAAGTACGAGTGGAAGTACGAGTGGAAGCGGTTTACCTCGAATTTTCTCTCCCCTCGTTCTTATGCATCACGCAACGCCATTCGATTTTTTTGGAAGTAACTCTACTTCCGGTGTAAGTGAATAGGAGTAGTAAGAGAAGAGATAGAAAATGGGTATCTATCATATGATACATTTTAAACACACATGAAGATTGATATGGTAAATATCAATGTGGTAAGCCCAACCAAGGAAAGAAAATGTGAGCTTTGCCTTCTGTTTTCACTTGGGAAATTCTATGTATATTTCTTCAATTCCTAACATAGGATAAGTAGGTTTTAAGTAAGAAAAGAAGCGCTTATATATGTCAATTACTGGGCTCCCGGATACTTAGTACTTTCTCCGTGTTTTCAATTACTCCAGTATCGGTGGTTACTCTAGAATTCAATTCTTGTTCGTAACTTCCAAACTGAAAATTCTCCAACGTAGTGTTATCATCCCCTGGGAGATGATCTCCTCGCTTGAAGCTATAGAATTTCCAACGTATGAATATTTCACCAGAGATGCCGAATATTTGAGTCGATTTAGTCATTTTCCACGGCAACGTTGGAAGAATAGTCTCAACTAAATGTCGATGAAAGTTACAATGTTGGAAATCAATTGCGGAAAATAACTCCGCTCATTGTAAAATGTGTATGGAACGCAAATTATGTCAAAGTCAAATTTCTCTTGGTCTAAGGGCGTATTCCATTGGAGCTGGTACATCTAAGCCGAAATGTTGGAACGAATAAAGAGCAGTAACTTAAACGCTCTATTTTTTATCTCACAATCAGTTTAACTCACCCAGAAAAGGCACAAAAACTTTTTAATAACCTGAAATATCTTCTAACTTGCATTTATTTTTACATGCATTTATGTATTTAATGTATTTTTATGTGTTTAATTACATGAAATTTCTTCTAACTTGCATTTAGTTTTTATATAGATATGCACCTATGTGTGATATGTGTGCGGATAACCAGGTAACTCGAGGAAACATAACTCCTATGCACGGGTGTCGAGTGATTTGAAAGCCCTTCTCTGCGGGAATATAACACAAAGATTTGACAATCATATATTAGTAGTATTTTCAATAGTGATTCGACAACTGAGGTCATTTTGCACTTACTGACCCCCGCCGGTGATTGAATCCCGGACTTATTTCTCCAAAGATGCTATGCACTTGGATATCCGGGAGCCTTACAACTATACCTTTCCTATTATAAATTAGATATATGCATTTAGTAAGATTGAAGAATAATTTCTGTGATGGAAGTAGGAAGATGATCCCAAATACATACATTTTAATAATTACCATTATTTACGAACAGAAACAACCATTCCCCAACAAGAGAAATTCGACTAGCCGGGACTCGAACTCGAGACTTAGGGGTGCCCGCCGCCAACCGTAACCACTCCTCCACCGCACCCGTTATATACTGAAACGAAAATTGCTACGAAAAAGGATTTTCCACCTATTTGTAAATGTACGTAATGAAATGCTAGAAGTAAGTTTTTAAGAATGAAATCATAAAGTTTCGATTTTACAGCAAATATGTATTTTTCTCTGAAAAATTATATAAATTCAGGGACATGTCGGAAGGGATGACTGAGTGGAGCATTCGAGAGAAAACGTCCCCTCTTGTGGAGCGTGTATTGAGAGTAATCGATATGAAATTTGCATTTATGAATTCATGTATTCCCTCACACGTCCGTGGTTGCGCCTTAGAATCTTTACAGACTGAAAATATGGAGCCATGCACGAGACCGTGTTCCGATTACACCTTTCGGATTATCCATCCTCACATCCAAAGTTTATCAGGAACGGAAGCAGTTACCACTATGAGCTCCCATACATATTGAATATTTTTTAAAGAAAAATTGTGAGAATCTTTCCCGGTCGATTTAGAGGTCCCACGCTCTTGAAACAGTTCCACTAAAATATTTTGAATTTTACATCACTACGATGAGAATTTCCTCAGGGAATGGCATCCATATGTTTGGAAGGAAGAAATTTGTTGTTGAAAGTTGTTGGCTGCGAATGAAACATTCTGTCAGGATGAAATGTTTTGTACTGTGAAAAATGCTCCTCGAATTACCGGAATTCGTACGTGATAAGAATGAGATGTTGTGTGGTGTATTTAACTCACGATTAAAAAAGTGAGAAAAATCGCCAAGTATTCCAAGCCACAGAACCAGGAAACGCACCTTTTACTTCAGACTTCGTTGGAGTATTTAGGTCGCGAGCTTGAAACGGATATCTTTGGATCCGAAACCCCTGCAATTGTAATCTATTCTGGAGCCGTGCGTAATCAAAATCATTTTGGGTGTGATCAGGAAGAAGCCAAACAACATTAATCTCGCGATACTGTGCCAAGGAGGCGCAATCACCTCAGTAGCAGGAAATTTAATGGGCTCAGACGTCAATTACGGCAATTCTCAGACGTTCTGGATATGCTTATGCAAGTGATTAGGACTAACGAGGTGCTAAAACCTTGTTCTATACGGGGAAATCGTTCGAGATACGGTTAAACTCGGTTATTGGTGAAACCATTGGGAGATCACAAAACCAACGTACTCTGCACTAAGCGTTATGTGACTAAAGACGCAAATATCATAAGTTAACAGCGTCCAGCCGAAATGCCTTATCTTCAAAATGCTGCTGAGCTAAAACGAGTGTTCTAGCAATGCTAGAAATATTTTAAAGGCGTTGCATATGCCCATTTTAAAGCATTATATTCCCGTTGAATATAAATTTAAAAGTAACGAAAATCTCTTTATTGACATTGGCTTGTCCGATCCATCGGTATCGTTTAATTAAAAATATTTAAATCAGCGAAAAATTATGTACACGAAATGCTCTCTTTTTAAGTTGAGTGAATGTGAATTTTTGTGTGCTTTACGCTATGTAATTTATCATCGAGTGTATAAGCTAATATTTGTACAGCTCGCTTGAGTTGATTTCAAATTATTCGTGTTTTTTCATTCGATTATTTCATTTCTGCAACAGGAAAACTGTTGCAATCACACGTCACGCAGTTGAAAGGAGGAAAACTCGAAATATTCAGTTTTTATACTTTTTCCGTTTCACTCATATGGAAAAATCTTTTAACAGCATATTCGGTTATTTGTAAATGCACGAATCAAGTCAAACCTCAACAGAAGGAAAGCAAGAGAATAGGATGATGTTATGACACTTCAAAATGAAGAAGAATATCTACACGAGAAAGGGTGCAGTCTATCTCTAGTCTCGGTACGTGGTAACAAAATTGTAGCTAATACAAGTATTAGTTATCAATGCTACCAAAGGTTTTGGTATTAAAACGTCAGAAATTTCGTAAAAAGTTAAAGCACAGAAAATGCAATCATTAGAACAGTGCCAAAAATATGCGGTGAACTATGTGAATCAAAATTTTTATTGATTAAAACTTTCAAACAGTTGCAAAATATATTCCGAATTGCACTTAAAACAGAATTCACAATTTTCTACAGTTTATCAAAAGCAGAAATTATCAGCAACATATAAGTTTCAGAAAATTAAAAAGAGATTTCCAACCTCGATTGCAATGGAACAAAGCGTAAGTTAACATAAGGTACCTTACGTAAATACAACATTGCGAGTACCTTACTAACTTGAGATATTGTAACCAAAGATAATCATTCATTACTAGAAGCTGAAAAAAAAAGAAATTTTATATTTACAGTATAATACAAGTGGAAGCAAACGGGGTGCCTATAAAAATCGAAAAATTTATAATCAATTATTTGCTTCTTTCTATCATAATAATCTAAAAACCTCTTCGTGCGCTTACACACCATGTTTAATGCAGTGATATACTTTGTTAGAGAGCTCTTTCTATTATTTTTATAAACAGGAATTTCCACAGGAATTAAATATAAGAAGAAAATTCAACTCTGTGATTTTGGAGAGATTTCCATGCTTTCGTAATTAGTGAAATCACCCACAATGAGCGTGTACTTGAGTGATTTGGAGAAAGAACATGTTTTGTTTTTTTTTCTTCTGTCGGCCACGTCCAATTACTTTCTCGGAATTTTCGAGATTAATTAGATTAATTCCTAAAAGGGCAAAATAACGCGCGAACCGCAGCGGTGTGAAAGAAAATTTCATTTTGGCGGAATGCAGCCAAAAAGAAATATGGAGGGTTAAAAATTAATAAAAAATAAATGTAAGCCTCTCAAATGGAGAGAATGGAATAAATGTAAAGACGTTTGTGAATGCAATTAACGACTGCTAGGATTTCGCGAGAGAAAGGAGAGAACTTAGACTGAATAATACTTGTTCATTACGGATGTCAGACGGAACAAAATATCACTTAAAGGTACTAATTAACTATCCAAATAAGCAGTAAGTATAAATTAGAGTACCTATACAATTCTAACTGAAGTTTCAGTCGATAACTAGGTAATAACTCTCTTCTTGAATTTCCACCAATTTGATACTATTCTTCCAGAATAGGATGCTTTCTTATCCATTTACACCCACAGCATCAAATAAGATCAAATTTTCCGCTTTCAGATACTGATTGGCTCGTGTAATTACTAATAATAATACTTATTTTTTCAATACCAGTTCAAAAAAGAACCCCATTTCATGTGATACAATAAAAATATATAAGAAAAGATGTCAGAATAAAATGATAAGAGTATGTTAAATTAAGCATTCATCTTCTTTGGAACCTTTCCCGACAGACAAATGCTATAAATTTATTAAGTAATATTAATATTCAAAACAATAAAAAAAGTTTAGGTAGTAGAGTTGCCCTTCTTACTCATTAGAGAATGAACAAAATTTATCATCAAGCATTCGCTAGTAGTAGATGTAGTAGAAAGATATCAGTTTAAAATAAAAATGTCATTGTTTCTTAAATAAATGCGGATAATCTGCTAGATATGGGGGTTACCCCTGCTGTGTAGTTAACTTACATCCCTTGAATTCCCTTTAATTCTTGAGCACAACTTCAATTTCATGAAATACTTTGTGTATGGCTCATCAAATAGAGAAGACAATGACGGGGTATCATTCAAAGGAAACTTTTTATCCTTCTATGCCACGCCAATTTCTTTCTTTTACTACCAAAGAGTCCTTTGAGAGCTTTTGAAGATATAGTACTGAATAAAATAACTTTGTTCTTATTGCCACATGAGTACTGAGATCAAAATGCATAGATACGGTAGAAAAACTTTTGGATGTGCATGAAAACAACATAAAAGCGTCCCTTTTAAAATACGAGGGCAGAAAAGCAGTCGACTTCACGACCAAAGAATGTTTACATAGGGGGGGAACTACGATGATGGATCCCAAAGAATATGAGGAAAAAGAAGAAAAATACATTGTATGTCTATGAAAGTCAATGACAAAGATGGAGATTGAAGATGAGTTATAGGCCTAATCTAGGCTATTTAAACAGACAAGGTACCGCTGAAGCTTTTTCCATCATAGAGAAGCTGATAAATCTAGATGATTACCAAATAAAACTGCTGATATTGTTCCCTAAAATGAAGAAGCTGTACATTGGTCTTCGCTTAATTAACCTGTATTGCAATCTCAATTATATTGCGTAGTCTGTGCGCTTTTCTGAATATGAAACTTAGTCTTTGAAGTAGATTCTAATCCACGGTTTGAAGCGACATATTTATTTTTCATGTAAAATAGTTTCATCTCAGCGTTATGAGATTGATTTCAATACAAATTACTGTCGGATTTTACATTAGAATACTCGTGCTGGAAGTTGAATAAAAACTAAATATGTATTTCACAGAAAAACGAGTTACACCAACGTTTAGAGTGTTTTAACCTGCCTTTAACCATGTAATTCAGAAGTTCACATTTCTACCTGATTTATGTTCATCACAGGTAGAACGAAAAAAGTGCTCGTTTATCCCGCTGTTTAACTGAAAGCTCGCTTTTAAATATTTTCTCTCAAAAATTATGAAGTTAATAGAAAAAAATCTTCATAATAAATTAGAATACATATTCTTGACTCAAAAAGTTCTAGATTATTTCCGCGGAAGTTTGTCATGTTATAAGGCTCTCGGTAGGAGTTTTTGCAATGTATAACTTACTTTTATTAAAATCTGGCGATGTATTTCATGTGAATTCATGTGTAACAGGGCGGTTACTGGAAATGCCATTCTGGGGTTCCCCCGGCGACCATTGCTGGCTCCTTACGCGTCCCTTTTCGTAATACAAGCAGAATATCCATGATAAACAATAAAGGTAAAATATAATAATAATATTATATGAATTTATTTCACTTAAACAAATATTACGATTTATGAAAAAGATTTTTTAACACAAAAAGAGAAATTAGGCATCCCAGAAAATAATTTTTTTATAGGGATTGCCAAAAATTAATTATAAAAAGACTTAATTTTGGTTGATAAATAAATTTATTTATGGAATAACTTATTTGAACAAAATTTGATTACATTATATAGTGAGAGAACAAAGTATATTAGATGCAAAGAAAGTGTAATATATAAATAAATAACATATTTACTTTAAATAAACCTCTATGTCCTATTAAGAAAGTCATTCTTTCAATTCACGAATAAATACCATTTCATTGTGCGAGGAAGAAATATCACTTGGTAATTTGCAAAACAATGTATATTGCAGTATATAGTTACATACATACTTAAACTTTATGCAACTTTTCCTTCTGTTGGGTCCATACTTAAGTTTTTATTTAACGCAAAGCTCAAATAACCATGCCAAAAATATTCGACGATAGGTATTTTGCGTTAGCTTCTCGTTCAGTAATAAAACACAAAATGAATTATTGCGCAAGATAATTTTTTTCCATTTGGTAAACGAGAATTGCAGGCATGATAGCTGTTTGAATGCTTTAAAAAATTGGATTGACTTGGTTTTTTTTTGTCTGACTGTTTCATAGTTTTTGCTAAATCCCAGAAATAATTTACCAAAATTTCGTGAAAGCAATTTTCTGAATAATTCTCAATCCAATCCCTTCCTGTCTTTGCAATAATTTTTGAAACCGGTAAACTGTTGCACTTTCATGAAGTAGATGGCGAAGGCGTTAATTGGTGGAAAATCATCATCAAAGGGACAGAATACTTAATCTACGACCGGTTTCACAACAACGCTTGCATCTTCAGGAATCTATGCTTGTGCAACCGGTCGTAAATTATATGTCCTGTGGTAAGATACGTTTATTATAAATATAATAAATAAGTTTCTCTCTCTTCGACGTTACACTTTTAGCTTCCGGCCACCATTCGACGGGACTGGGACACGAACCTGGGACACCCAATTGTCGGTTGGTTGCTCTATCCATTGAGCTATCCCACCAGAACATTGATAGAGTAACGAACCGGCAATTAGGAGACCCGGGTTCGAGTCCCGCTTCATTCAGACTTTTTTCATGTCCGTTTCTCCTTGGGAATGTTCCTAGGTTTTATCGTGGGAAATCACCTCAATCATTTTCCTTGTGCACCATTCGCCGTTTAACTTTTTGAAAAATGAAACATTATCAGACAGAGTTTGAGAAAAACTCCAAAAATGCGTAGTTTCTAAGCAAACTAACCCCTGCTGGTTGTAATTTCCTAACGGTTGGTTTGCATGCAAACTAAGGCAATTTGGAGCTTTTCTCAAACTCTAATGTATTATCACATCCGTGTTCCTTTTCTTTATAAGTTCTATCATCAGACATCCTTATTTCTCCCCCGCTGCAGCTATGATTGCTTCCTTTGTTCCAGCAATTGCTAATTGGAATATCATTCTTGAAAATGACGATGATAAACTACCAATTTCTCCTGGAATCTGCAGCCATCTCAGCCAATCTAATGATGCCCCGGATTCCCCAGCAAAGTCTCCTAATTCCTCCTTTCCTCCTTCCACTAATCTTCCAACTCCTACATCAACTACTTCCGCCCATTTATTCAATCTCCTTGTTTCCTTTTCTTTCCATTCCAAGCCTTCTTTACCTACGTCCTCCAATTTCCTAAAGCCATCCCCCCACCCGATCCGCATTCCTTAACAATTTATATCGAAAGGTCATGGGGCGAAGGTCTTTTATGTCCCTTTTGGTTCCTATCTCTTCCGAGCACCTTCTTCCGCTCCTCCTCTTTCACTTCCAACCTTTCCCCTTATCTTTTTGTCCCATCCGAGAAATCTCTTTATCCCCTTCCCTATCTCCTCCCCATCTCGACCTCCGCCGGGTGTTCTTTCTCCCGCGAGAAACTGTTTGCGCTTTGTGGCGGCTTGAATGGAACGCGCCGCGGAATCACATCGACCCTCTTCTTTGTCGAACGTGATCGCTGTTGACTAATGCCAGATTGCGTAGTTAACGCTGGAAAACATGCGCCATTCCGAGGCAGAGAAAATTTAATGTGAGTTCTGTTGATGTATTCGACCTTTGTCGATGTTTGAAGGCGCTGATTCCTGGATTATTTATTGAAAGCAATGTTTATTTGTTTATTTCTCTGTGCCCTCATAAACGTCAGTTTATTATTTTTATATTTATTTTTCTCCCAATCCCCATACAAACATCTAGTAGTGAGTAGTGAGCTGAAGCAATAACAGCGGATGAACAAACACAACCATTCCCTGATCGGAAATGTCCGATTAACCGGGATTCGAAGCCGGGTCTTTAGGGTTGGTGCGCTAGGATACTAACCACTTCGCCACCACGGCCGGTATTTATTGGCCGGTTTATTGTATAGTAACAGGAGAGTCATGAACAGTAACATTATACGAGTACACCCAACCATTTTTAAACCAGAAAATTCCCAATTGCAGGGACTCAAACTCAGGACATTGGGATTGTGCGCTAGCATCCTCACCACCGTAGCCAGTATAGAGAGAGAAAAGATCAAACATTAACGGAACATTTCCGTTCATTAATTATAGGGTCGTTGAAATGAGAATTGCTGCTGTAAATTCTACATTAAGTTCAATACACGACCGGTTCCGTCGTTGTACGACATCATTAGGTACAGTAAACAAATTCATTTAAGTTAAATGTCATAAAGGAAGCGATGGGAGGAGGAAAGGGAGTTAGGTAGTTTGGAAACATAAAGTGAGAGATAAAGTTTGAAAATTAATTAAGCAAAATCCAGTACATGCGCTTGGGTTAATTGACAGGGAGGAAGGAGGGAAAGAGGTTTGAAAAACTCAGGTCTATTACAACGGGGTTTTTAATTAAATAATTAACGGTTGAGAATTAATTTAGGGATATCCAGTAATGCAGAATCAGATAAAAACAGATATTGATTGACATTTACCTTAAATGAATTTATTTTCTGTACCTGATGACGTTGCACGGCGACGTCATCAGGTAAAGTAAACAAATCATTAAGTTACATTAACAATTCGTAAAACTGATTTTGTATTAAAGTTAATGAGGAATTAACCGCAGAATTTCTGATTTCGACAATAGGGAAGAATTCTATTAAATAACTCCAGAGACTGAATCTTTCTATAAATTATAGGATCGTATTTTACATAATTATATCTAAGTTTCAATGTTTCTTTGCGGGTTGTTGATACAAAAATTACACTTAGCCACAGACATTTTCCAATGTGTCATTCAGGACTGTTTTACATTATATCTGCTATTCTGAGAGCATCTAGGTTACGGCCTCCGAATTTCCATAACTAAATGGATTTTGTTCGATGAAAATAAATGTCTTGTGCTTATATGCCCGTTAATTCGCCGGCCCAAAGACTGGTCGGATCCTTATCCCATCATCCCTTAGCTGTAAGAGGAATTGAAGAGGGAATGACGCGACTAGGCTAGATGAAGAGTGAGGTAAATTACACTTGTATTCTCGACTGAGCCAGAAATTTTCCGGGCTCCCGAATAGCCAAATGAGTAGCTCGTTCGCATTTGGTGAAATCGGGTTTTCTCTTCCATTTAGCCCATCATCAATGTTACTTAGATCTAATTCGTAAACAATACTTAAAAGTAATTAACTTAATAGGAATAAAAATATTTTTGAATTTAAATAAAAACCTTAAGTTAAGATTAGGAAAAAGTTTCCACAGCAGGAAAAATGCCACGAAAAAGAGGGGGTGTGAAAAATCTGCACATACCATAATAGAATTAATTATTAATTAAAGTGAGTGAAGCAAATGCCCTTATAACCAGAAAATAAATGGTCAAATAAAAATAAAAACGCAAATAATAAAATAAATAAAACAATAAATAGTGGACATCTTAATCAATACTTATGTATAACATACTACTACTACGGAATACTTTCAGTAAAATACGTTTACGTGAATGTGGCGCAAATGAGAACCATTCTTCGTATCACCCATCAAGGATTGGCCAATATCGTACAGAATCACGCAGTAGAGTTTCATATTAGTACAAAGGCAAGATCGAGACAGAATTGAATCGAAGATACATTTCCCCTAATCTGCACCAAAAAGTTAACGAAAAATATTCAATTCATTAAAGTATATCTGCAGGAGCGTATGATTCATAACGATTCGAAAATTATATCTTTACTTGTATAGTTTAGTGGTGGCATTGTAATAGGATCTTTATTGTTCCTTGTAACTTAAAGAAGAAAGTTTGATCAATGGTAGAAGCTGTCACTGTGTGGAATTCCATCAGGTAGGAATAAAAAGCACTGTAAAAATTACCTAATATATTTCTTCAACACGGCCGGTTTCAACTCATACCTGATGATGACTATGTACCAAACAATTTCTTTTTTTTCCCCTTTTTTTGTTTTAATGTGTTTTATTTTCTTTATTGTATCATTTTTATTGTACTTTCTTCTTGTGTCTTTTTAAAGTGTTTTAGCCAGTTTTTGATTAACTTTAGGTTCGCTCTAAATATTTGACGTGCTTTTTATTAAGCGAAATTATGTTTTTTCTAATCATTTCCAAACTTGATAATTTTGTAAGATACAGGTTTTTTATGTTAATGTGTTGCTATTCGTTCTTTTCTGGTTATTTCTATTGATTTGTCTTCATGTCTTTTATAACTCTATTTTGTTATTCGTTCTTTTTTGTTTATTTCTATTGATTTGTCTTCATGTGTTTTATAAATCTATTAATCTACTTTCATCATCAAGTTTAGTTTTCTATCTGTAGGTTTCGCAAGTTTTTCACACCCTCCTTCTTGAGGGTGTTTTCCTGCAGTGGAGATTTTTCCCTGAGCTCTTGGCTTAGGTTTTTTAATCCACAAAGTAGTTTTCTTCATTGTACTTTTTCAAGCTATCTCTCTCTTTTCCTGTCTCATATGACAAAGGGTTAGATGTAAGAAGAGACTTGTTAGTCTCAATCTCGCCCTGAATAAAGTCCTTTATTATTATTATTATGTATTGATTGAAACCGGTCATGTTGAGAAAATATATTGTGGCATTTTTACACAGTGTTTTTGTTCCTACCTAAACTATAAAGTTTTTGACTGAGTGATATAAGGGGTAAAAAAACGGTGGTTTCGCGACGCATAACCCTGAAGCTGGCAATCAACTCGGCAGCCGAATGTCGATTTCCCGAGAGAATTTTTGTACATTTCACTTATTTTCTTTTGAACTTAAAAAAATCATAAGTTATCCACTTTTTAAGAATTGATTTACCGGATTATTCATATGAATAGTAACGTTTAGTGAGAGTAATAGAGGTTTTCAACATTTTCTAATACGACATTTTTGATACTAGAGAGCCGAGTGATTTTATTTTTATATTACAGAGTTTCTTGGTATAGTTGATTTTAAACGAGTATTAAGCTCGAAAGTTTTTAACTCCCCTTTTGTCCTATTCCGAAGTTCAGAGTAACAGCTGTTCGTTAAGTGTGAGAAATTACGAAGGCTCCTCCGGTTTATTAGTTTTTGGTACTTTTGTTTACTCTCGAAGTTTCGAATTTAATATGGTATTATAGCGCGCGCAAATGCCATTTAGAGTACGAGTAAACATAACAACAAAGATAGTTTAGCGTGAAATGAAACGGAAGGCATGAAAGTTCCAAAAATGAAGCTTCCATGTCCGAAGAATTTCATTCCCATTTCATCTTTCGTGATGCTGTGACTGTGAAATTTCCTTGCTCCTTCTACTCTTCGGACAAATGCGAAACTTTTGCTACAGGAAATTCAGTTTATGACGCCATACTGTTCGCTTTAGCTGTGGAGAAAGCGTCTTTGAAAACGGTTCCAGGGTTAAACGCTGACTTTTCCTGGTTGATATACTACTTCTGGCCTCTTTCCAGAATATTTCATGCCTTTTATTTGCGTGACATCTTTTACTTGGGTCGCAGGAATACAGTACTTTAAATTATTAAAACAGCCCAATGCGTAATAATACATGGTAATAATAATTCTTAAATTAGTAGTAATAATAATTGTAAAAAATACTGGTTATTTGACATTAAGGAAGACAATTGTACACTTTGTTTTGGAATTTCATATTTTAATATTTTAATACTTCATCTGCATTTATTTTAAATAAACGGAAGTCTCGCAGGAATTTATTAATTAACTTATAATTTAGTTTTACCTTAAAAATTCTGTCAACGGATATATTTTTCTACGATATTCTTCAGATAATACATCTAATCATTTAAAAAATTGATTTCTTAAAATCATCCATTTCTGAGGTAATATTCAATGGCTCGTGTGAGAAAAATCATTTACATATTCACACATTTGTATACATAAAATAGGTGTATGAATATCATTACCTAATTAGGTATTAGGTCTTTCTATTTATTTAGGATATACAATAGAAATTGTTTAAATAGCTACCAATAGTAACATTAGAACATTAAGAATTTTATTTTTATCGATCTTAATTCATACCTACATTGTACCGAATTTCACAGCAAATATCTAACTTTGCAATTATATCTGCCTTTGTAATTCGAATTAAATTTAAAGGATTAGCTTCTCGCCAAATAATGGAAAAACAGAGTTAGCTCAAGCTATGCAAATGAAAACACGAAATCTCCTCCATTAATTAATTAAACCTGTTGCTTTCTTATTGCATTCATTTCCGTTTCTACCATAGAAACTTGAAACCCCCTCCGTATTTCTTTGTTTAATTTGTTGGTAAATTAAACTTTATCTAACACTAGTGGTTTTTGTAGATTTTGCTTTGGGCATTTGAATTTCAGCTTAAAAAGATTGGTTCGGCAGAATTTTCCTGGAAAGCTAAAGAAACGCTGTTCCCTGAAAACGAGGACGCAGTGAGATAACTGCTTATTTTATAAATCAGAGAAGCGACTTACAATCCCCGAGTACGCGTTGAACCTAAGGCTGATGACATTGAACAAATAGGTCAGCCGTGAAGCCACATCTTAGCCAAGCTTTTGAGAATGGCTCGAATCCTGTGAAAGAGGTAATCTTGATGACTTCTGACGGACTTGATTATCACCTTTGGAGTGCAAAGACTTTTCGGTGCTCAGTCGAATAGTTTCCCCGAAGATAAGGATATTAAATGCTTTCGGGATTTTATACGGAGGTCTCGTGTAAGGACGAGCTTTCCGTTTTTCAGGACACAGTACTTCCCGTGTCCTAAATGAAAGGTGAAAATTGAGTCTTCAGGCAAGATTCATTGGTTTACATCCGAGAAATATTTTGGTTTCCTAGAAATTGTTTGTGATGGGAAAAATTGTTAACGGAAATCTTAAAGCTCTTCCAAGAGCAAATTCAAGTTATTCTTAGAAGCCCAGTATCTTAGCGGGAATTGAAAGATAATGGTTTCCTGATTCTTTCTGTTAATTTTTTAGATCATCATCAACCTTAAGAGTCATAAGTCATACATTTTATATTTTTCTTCTTCAATTTTATCTCCTCTAAGCTATGAAATATTTCACCACTAACAATGTGTACAAAAAATTCAACACACTTCAAATGGAAGAATGTAGGCTTTAAATAACAGAATGTATCGTGTCTAATGAAGCATTTCGTTGAATTATTACTTAAAATTGAAGTATTTTTCGAATAACAATTTACATGATAGACTCAAGGAATATATATATATTGTAGAATAAAATTGCGGCTCTGCTTTTTTGGTTTGGAATTTCTGTAATTCAAAGTTACCTTTTTCTCCTTTTACAATTATTAACTCTTTTTTTTGGTATCACATATGAAAGTGATACGATCCACATGTATAATACAGTGTTATTAATTTAACATTAAAAGAATTTCCTTTTTCGCTTTTGTAATCACGTATTGCAATTTATAAGTCCAGTAAATCGTATAATCCTCAAATTAGTTTTCAAAGCGGACAAATGAGAGATACTTGAAACCACCGATTATAGCGATACCGATTTATCAGTTGCTTAAAATTCAATTAAAAACAATATGTATCAATGGAGAGTCTGGTTCCGTGAATTTTAAATGCGTTTCATCCAACTTTGCTTTCCAATAAAAACAACGTTCACGATTCAATGATTGGCTCCCTGGATAATGAAAAGGTTTTACGTGACCATTTTCTCTCACTCATGATTGAGTTGTGTTTATAAATTTAAGGTAACAATCAAATTAACATCTTGGTAGATTACTATGGTTAGTTTCGAATCTTTTTTTCAAAACCATGAGTACGAAGAGTATTAATATATCGTAGAAATTGAATTTACAATTACTTAAGGTTAAATAAGTATGAAAAAGAGCAACATGACTGGGTCTCGAACCCAGGTCTCCCACTTTCCGGATAGGTATTCTTTTATCCTTTCTTTTCTTTTTATTCTTCTATTACCGAAAATGGGAGACCTGGGTTCGAGTCCCAGTCATGTCGCTATTTTTCACATCTGTTTACCCTTGGGTTCCAAGGCGCACTCTTCAATTTGTAAAGTAAATAAGTTATCCTTTCCCTTATTACAATTACTTTATTGAATACAAACATTCATGGATACAATTTGAGCGTATCCTTTACGAGAAAATGTTCTGTAACTGTAATAAATAAACAGCTAATAATTCAGGAATCCGACATTTTTCCGTCATAAAATAGGGTATTCTTAATTCTTCCCAGCGAGATCGTTTTAGATGACTCGTGATAAGATTGGTAACTCTAGATGTATTCAGACCTGAATATTTATGTACGGCGAGGTGAAAAATTGACTGCGAAATTTACGCTTCAAACTGAATTGCGGATTTTCCCCAAGGATGCAAGAAGGCCTGGTGTAATAGAGGGAGAAAAAGATTGCTTTGGCCCGAAGCTTGTCCTGTGCAAATAGATAGGGCTAGCTAGGGTGGGTCCCTTTGTGTGTCATCCGGCCCCCATGACGGCATCCTTCAAAGTGAAGGGTAATTTGAGGAAAAATTGGAATGAGGAGGGGAGAAAGGCGGAGAAAGGAGGAGAATAGGTTTGCGGGAAAAGAGAGAAAGAAACTTAATGAAGGGAGGGGATGAAAGACCCGACGGTGAATGCACACCCGGAGAGCGTTTTAAAGGGGAAAGCGAAGAAATAGGGACGAAATAGTTGCTACGAAACGGAAGATAATCATCGGAGGGCATAGCTCACGGGAATTTGAAGCAGTGGCAGATGTTCTTCCGAGGTCTGTTAATTAACTACGGCGCAAAACAGCCGTTCCTTCCGCTAGACACAGAAAAAAATACGGTGACGACAAAAGACTCTCGATTTAATTCGGATCCGATGTATTGAAAAATAATGATCATTGCCAGAGGACAAGGAAAGTGGAAGGAATGTTTATGCGTCAGCATTGGAGGTTTTCTTTAAATATTGGTCTTGGATATGATGACGACCCTTTGAATTCTACACTACAATACGTCGATAAGGAATAGAATTAGATTTATAAATAAGGAATACCCAAAGAGAAACGGACATGAGAAAAGTCTGACGAGACCGGGACTCGAATCCGCGTCTCCCAATTTCAGGATGGTTGCTCTATCCATTGAGCTTTCCGGCTAGAACAAGTTCTAATTCTCTAGTTGCAAGTTCTAAAGTTGTAGTTGCTTCATAGAGCAACCGACCTGAAATTGGGAGACCCGGGTTCGAGTGCCAGTCCCATCAGTCTTTTTCCGTTTTTCCTTGAGATTTGAGAGTTTAACCGCTATTGATCAACAAACAAGGCATTCGTAGAAATATGATATAACATCAATCAGTAAAACGAGCTCTTTGCAAATTGGTGGGACTAGGTTGTCTTGAAGACAAGAAAAGTGGAACTTGAGAACTAGTGTTTGGGAAATATTGCTTAAAATGGTAGTATTATTAAAGCTCATAGCGGTTAAACTATTGAGAGGTGTCATCGCAATTGAGCTATATGTTAGAGAAATTAAAGGCAAAACGACTAAAATAAAACGAAATCAACCCACTTGAGTGCGACTCGTCCAAGGCATTGAACTGGAACAGAACCGAAAACCGAAACATCATTTCGTTATTTTTGTCGGAGTGAAAACGGAATCCGAATCGAAAAAAATTGAAAATTTCTAACCGATACCGAAAAAAGTTTTCATTCTGTTCCGATTTTAGGTTCCCGACAATGCATATTTTATTTAAGTGTAATCGGAGGAAGGTTCACTAATCATGTGTAACTGCGGCTAGCGGTAACTAAGGTTTATTATAAAATGTAATGTAATGTAATGCAATGCAATGCAATTTAATGTAATGTAATATAATGTAATGTAATGTCATTTCACACGTAGGCCTCCACCGAGAATCGAATCTGGTACCGTTTTTACCGAAGTCAAAGACTTTGCCCACTTTGTTATCCGGGAGCCCGTAACTTTTTTCCCATCAAATCGAACGCTGATGAAATTAGAAATTGATGCGACATCTTTATGTCAGTATTCCTCCTAGATATTATTTTTACTGCACTTCATTTTTAATTGCCTAGAGAAGTAATAACGTGTGTCCCTCCCGATGTTGAGAGTAGCTATCAAGCGGAGAATTAATTAAAGGATCTGCGCTAGTGTTCTCTTCGCCCCTTGAGACCGATTTGTCATTTAACAGGGGTTGTTTTGAAGGAAATTGCTCGACTTTTCCAGGAATTTTCTCGGTTAACTTGGCTACGTGTTTTGCGAGCATCTTTGCCGAGTTTCTCATAAAAGGCTAGTAAAATTCTCTCGGATCTCGCAATTGGCATACGAAGCTTGAGTTTTACTCTAGTCAAAGTCATCCCATTGGTTAATAGTTAGATATCCAAGTTCTTCGACAACATCTCTAAATAGTTTACACATTATCCTTATTTGAAACTATCTGTAAATTATAAAAAGTTATTTTACACCTCTGTTTTAGAATTAATTTCATTTTACCATCTCAACTAATCTTTAATTTCATTTTCTTCTTAATTTTTCACGTATAGTAAAATGGATTATCAAATAGTCGATAGTTTAGATGAGAGAGCAGTTTAAATAATTTAAATGCTGATTATTATTGCGCAAATGCGTGTTTTTCTGATCCGGGTCGTTTTAAATAAACAAAATTAAATAACGCCAATACGCTCCGATTGAATTTCTCTTATTTTCATCGTATTTAAAAAAAATATATAATTCTAGTCGTTTCAAATCAGAGCGCACTTCGGGATGCTAACGCCCCGGTTGCAAATAGTGAAAATAGCTTTGTACAGCTCCTTCCGTAAGAATCGAAATGCGTATTGCGTGCTGTATAAGATTGAGGGGAGAAGAAATTCGAGGTCCATCCCTTTCACTGCTTGACCAGTTACTCACGGACACAGCGCATTGTGTAGCTGCGAAGAAGGTTCCCTTTTGTATCCCATATTTCGCAGGCTTCTTTCGAGAGGCTTGGAGAAGCCTAGGTAAGCGTTTAACGGAAATATTCGGTATACCCAGATAGAATGGCTTCATATTTTGAAAGGGCAGTGGACGTAAGTAAAAGTGAGAAGGTTCCATATTCGTTATCCGGTGACAAAACATCCTTTCCCTTCTTGAAATTTCCGCTTCTTTTACGCATAACGATAATAATTCTTGTAAAAAACTCTTAACACTTGCAAAATAATGATGACTCTTAAAATTAAGGAAAGGAACTAAGATCCTGACCCGGGAAAATTAGCTTGTTCTATCTATATACATTACCTTCCTCCTCTAACAGAGCACACTCTTCACATTGGAGTAATTTATATTTGCATCAACTCGGAGGAATGTTTCTATCCCTATACAAATATGTTTTAAATGTAAATATGTTTGCCTTGTACTCAAATGTTAAAGACGGCAATATCTGTCAGTGCTTTCAAGTACCACGAAGTGAATTCTGAAAGATCAACTATTATTTGCATTGAATTCGTTAAAGTAGCCTAAACATCGCGATTTTGCAAAAAAATGTTGTAAAAGAAGATTATCGTGCGTAGAAATCATAAGATTCGTGGGTAAACATTAATTAAACTCTAAAATTGTTGAAAATAGTAGAAGATTGCGAATTCGCCAAAAATGTATTTATATTAAAACAAATATAGTAAAATATGTATGTTGAGAATCGCTAGCTCTTAAGAAAATTATGATTTACCTTCATCTGCTGATACATATGCTGGTGATAACTCGAAGTTGATGAAGTGAGTGTTTGAAGCGGATGAGTAGTTCGGTACGGTAAAAGTTTAACTGTTCAGTTCAAAGGCACAATGAATGTTTTGAAAATAGTAATTAACTCCTAGAAAGTGACCTAAGGAGTCAACAGATTAAATGTATTCAGATAAATAGCAATGTATGTAACATTAGGACCGGTTTTCAGGATATAAGCAGCCATCTTACAGTTTATCTAAGGATGTGGCGGCCTACCGCTGTTTGAAGCTTGAATAACGCATCTTTTTCACGCCAATTCAGATCTCACAGCAAAATAAGCCTTCTGCAGAAATTTCTTTAAAAGAATGAGGAACTTTATGCTCTTATCAGACCAACGAAGCAGTCTTTTCCAAGCATCATGTCTCCGAAGGAAGGGAGGAAAGCGGTTTTTTGCGAGCCATTTGGGGGAAGAGGCGCTCCGCTCTCGTAGGTTTCATCCCTTAAAACTTACCATTTTTTGCGCTATTCTTCAAAAGTAAGCAGAACTTGTAATTGAATGAGGCAAAATAGTTCATTAACTAAGTCGTGATTAGCAATTTCCAAGTATCTAATGATGGTTTTAAGCCTTAATGTTTAAAAAAGTGAGAATCTATGACCATCATTGAAAGTGGGTGTGGCAGAGAGTGATCAGAAACCATCCACCTCCATATCATGGCAACTTGCATAAATTAGACGTTATTTTTATATGAAATTATACATTAATTACACTGTACTCCATATAGAGTCGTAGCCAAGGGGGTGGCTTTGGAAGTTCAACCCCCTGCCTCATGAGAACAGAGCCAACAAGATACGAAAGCATTAGAGAGGATGGCCTCACGCAATTATGCCATCCGAGGATTTGCAGGGTTAAAATAAATTAAGTTTTACTTTCATACGATTTTGGGCGGAATAGCATTGCCCTTGGGTCGTAGGCAATGCAATATTTACCCCATTGCTCTAACCTTATGGACAAATCCTGTCTACGCCCCGAACACCATATATCTTATGCTCGCTTCCACATAGGAACAGGCTCGAGTACCTATATCCTTTACATCCTGTCGCATTTTTTTAATAAGGGAATTTTCTTATAAAAATCGTTAAACTTAAGTGGATTCGAAGTGGTGAACCGGTTGGTTGGATAATGTAAGGGAAAATTATGCGGAGGAAATCAAATGAGAAGCCGCGAAACAAGGTAAGTGGAGGATAATTAATAAATTAAATTAGAAAGGGAGACGGAAATTGGATTAGTTGAAGAAATGGGTGGAATGAAATGGAAGACGCTGGAAAATAGGTATGGACTGAGAAAGATGATGGAAACGGAAATTTGGGAACAAAAAATTGACTCGATAAAATTTCTGCTGATTGCAACAGAATTTTACCGTCGATCCGAGATGACTTTTCACAGCGTAACTGGGACTTGCTCTTTCCGTAAATTAAATTTTTGTAAGTGTAAAATATCCTTTACACCAAATGAAAGTACTCCCTGGCGTGAGATGAGGAATAGTCATTGAACTGCGGAATTTATCTATCATTAATTTAAAAAAGACTTTTAATGTAAAAATGACTTGTTTCTTGCAATAATTTGTTACGATACAGTCATTTTTATTTCGCTATATTGGGACCACTCCACAAAGTTACCCCTGAGATAGTGTATTTTATTTTTATTTCCAATAGAAAATCGATTTCTCTAATACTAGAATAAAGTGAAATCCCATAGAAACTCTTTTACCCCTTGCATCACAGTTTGTACACATCTGAACCATTTATTTTCCATAAACAGAGATTATTTATTCATATATTTTACTGTGGCGTACAAACATAAAGGAAGATGATCATAAGGAGGATTATTGTGGGAAAATACGATATCAGACTATCATACTATATTTACTTTACTTTATTTTCAAACTCTTGTTGCCAATTGTCGTGGCTTACTCCTAATACAAGAAGGAAGTTCATGCTCTGTTCGTTTCTTTCCGTGGTGTCTAAATTCTCTGAGCCCAGCTATATCTGAGATATTTTTACCTACAAAAGGCAGCCACCTACCAGAGCATCTCGTAGGTGGGCCGATCAGCTGATATATACTGCACTTCGATCAAATATTTTTTTTTTTATTCCTTCCAGATCGCTGGTTCTCAATTCTAGAACTCCCTACCAGACTGTATCAAACATTTCAGCTCGCTGCGAGTATTTAAGAAAAAATATTTAATCATCTTTTAACTGCAAATTAAAAAAAATGTTTTGTTTTAT
>KZ308274.1:518655-539186 GCA_000376725.2 Ladona fulva
TTTCTCCTTCTGTATTTTTATTGATGACTGTTGCTCCTGAGCAATTTTGTATTTTGTATTTTTATTATCTTTGTATTTTTAAAAATATTTTTCTGCTCCATGGGAAGATCCTAGAGCAAATTATTCTTATCATTATTATTAACCATTAAACATGCTAAATTGATTCAATATGCGGATGACACATTGTTATTGATAAGCCACAACAATCTTAAGAGAGCTCAGGACTTAATGCAAGATGACTTTCCTTGGTTCCTGAGATGGTCGTATGAAAAGAAACTAGTAATAAACTTAAGGAAAACAGTTGTTTCACACATTCATTCGCCATATTTAGGCCCACAACCTGAACTCACTGTACGAGGGCTGTATGATAAGTACCCGTGTTTAGCAACTGATGTCACCACTGACACAAAATGTATATGCCATAATTTAACGCCATCTTTAGATATACGACTGTCAAAATTTCAGACAGATTAATCGAGTAGTTTTGTTTTGATAGCTGTTGAAAGTAGTCACGTTCGTGTTTGCTTGCCACCATGGAGAAAGAGCAATATCAATCAGCGATTCGATTTCTTTTTTTGGATGGGAATACGTGTGAGAAAATCAAGGTGAAGTTGCATGCTGTTTATAAGGACCATGCACCTTCGATGATTACCATCAGATATTGGTTTAATGAATTCAAGAGTGGCCGAGCATCCGTTTTTGATGAAGAGCGCCCAGGCCGTCCGATTGAGGTGACGTAGGATATAACGAAGTCCATGATATCGTGCTAGCAGATCGCCGTGTAAAGATCAGAAAGATTGCTGACATGGTAAACATCTCAATTGAACGCATACAAAGTATCCTACACGAAAAATTGGGCATGAGAAAGCTATCGGCGAGATGGGTGCCGCGTTTGCTCACAGTGGAGCAAAAACTGAATCGCATGACAACTTCGGAGCACTGATTGGACATATGTTTAAGCGCAATCTGGAAGAGTTTCGTGACTGTTGACGAAACATGGATCCATTACCACACGCCAGGTACTTATCATTCAGCCCTCGTATACTGTCATTCTTGTAGTTGTCTTAAATTTAATGCAATCCATTGCATATGTCACAAACTAAGGAATGTTTCTGAATTTGCTTACCTTGGAATAACAATAGATAATCATTTCTTATGGGATGTGCACATTAATAAATTATGTGTAAAATCAAGGTATGCTATGGCTAAATTAATTAATTCTAAACATTTAATTCCTTCGTGTCATAGAAGAATGATATATTTCTCTCTATTCGAATCTTTAATTAAATATGGTATTGAATCCTGGGGTTATGCTTCAAGATGTCACTTGAATAAAATTGATAATATCCAAAAAAAGGTTTTTTTAAATTCTAAACCTAGGTATTTCAGATGGTGATAAGTCACTATATATTGATAATAAAGTGCTGACCCCCAAGTATCTACTTATTTTCATCTTACATAAGAAATACTACGACAAAAAGGAATATCAAGTAATACTAGAAAATAAATATAACACAAGGAATGCATTTTATGTTACACCCAGAGTCTTCAATGAATTTGGAGAAAGAGAATTAAGATATTTTGTACCAAATTTGCTTAATAGATACAAGACGGAAATAGATGACTACTATGAAATAAGTGATCTTAAATTCAATAAATCTGTGAAAAGAGTTTTATTGAAGAATATGTCAGCGGAGATATAATGCATTGTTCAAACACCATAAGAACTCTGTTCTGTTTGTTTAATTGCCTCTTAAACTGTTGTTCATTTTTGGTTGTTTCAATTGTATGTTCAGTGTATATGCTTTCTGCAGACCTTCTACTGTAAGGCTTGTGTATTGTAATTAGGTTTTTTAAATTATATTGTAACAAATGTAAATTGCATGTGATTTAATGTTAATTGCTGTTACCTCATTTTAGGGTCAAGCTGGAAATTTTTCTTCTATATTAACAACTTAGCTGTATAAATCTATATACATATATATTTCCCATCGATAGGCCTCGCCTGACGGAATATCAATGTATGACGTTGGAAAATATTAAAATAAATAAATCATTATTATTGTTTACTACAAAAGTTCAATAACAAGGACCCTTAAAGAGTTATTATCATTTGCAGCTTGATTTAAATGTGAAGAAGTGCGTTGATATGACTTTCACGCGTTCCACCAACGTTATTAGCGAACAATACCAAATTTCAGGATATCCTTTAGAGTTCGTGCTTCAAAATAAATGCCTACGAGTTACACTCAGCAGCAGTTTATCGTTCAAGGAACATATTCGAGATTCTATAGGAAAGGCGAATAGAATGCAAAGATTAATAAGTAGAACCCTGAGAGGATGCCCATCTAGGGTTAAAGAAATTGCGTACTTTTCCCTCATTCGACCTAGTCTAGAGTACAGCTACGCAGTCTGGAATCCACACGAAGTAGGGTTAGTCTCAGATTTAGAGATGGTTCAACGTAGAGCAGCCCGTTTTGTCAGTGGAGATTTCAGGTTCGACAGTAGCGTTACGGCAATGATAAAATCACTCCGGTGGAACTCACTGCAGGAGAGAAGATCTGTTTACCGACGAAAGCTTTTCGAAAAGTTCATCGGTGCAGAATTTTTAGGTGAAGTAAAGGGTATTGTCATTCCGGTAAACAGCGAGCGCGATCTTCGAGAGGCGACGACCAAGCGTTACAAGGAAATAATCGCTAACTCTGGTCGTTTTTTCCGAATAGCATCAGAGAATATAATAGGGTAGATTAGGTAAGGTGTTAATACACCCCCTGCCATACGCCACTGGCGACTTGCAGGGTAAAAATCTAAATCTACATTGCATACATAGGAGAAACCATAACTCGCAAATCATTCCATTAAGATACCTTGTTTGTGTAATTCCTTGGTATAAAACGAAATGTTTTATGATAATTGACTTCGTTTCATCCTCGCACGCTTCATTTACAGTTAATTAACCGAGGATAACAGCGTGCTCGGAAAGTATCTCAGCATATCGATTGGCGAGTCGGATTTCGGAATGTCATCCTGTTTTTCAGAATTTCTGATTATGCTACAACACGAATTATAAATTTACCAGTCCATCACGTTTTACAGTACGATAAAGCGGAAGGGGAAGCGACGCTGCGTTTTCAAGAGCTTAGTAAACATATATAAGTGGAACAGAAATGAAACAACGAAAATTCTGGAACAAATTGAATACACAAACATCATTTTAGGACGTGGGATTTCGATCACATATTAAGTACTCCACAGTTAATGACTTCTGTCAGGAGAACTCTTATGAATCTTGCACTGCCTTCATCCTCTAAATCGGGGTATATGAAATCCGTGGACTTTTTAAAGTGTTCCGCATGATTTTTGGTACAAAATTATTCGAAATTCAAAATATTGTACCCTCTTCCAAAGCTATTATAAGTTTACCTCATTCTGGCGAAGAGTGAGCAGTTTGAAATATCGGTAAAAGCTAATTTTGCCTATTGGATCGGTGTTTTGTATGAAATCTCGGAATAAGGATGCCGGGGATTCTACGCAAGCTTTGCGTCCTTGCCATTTTCAAAACGTGGATAATGAAGCGTATTCTGAAATGCGAATGCATACATTTATCACACGGTAATGAATCTTTCAGAGAGCTAAGTACCGGCGAAGCAAATTATGTTCGCGTATCGCATGCAGCACGTCAAGAGTGGCGCTGGACATAACGTCTGTGATTGGAAGTGCTTTCAGTTCCCTTTAATTCCATTTATAAACGCATAAAATTGCGTATTGATGCGATTGAATTGGTTTCCGCAAGCATTCGTGACGGATGTTAGAGAACGTCACCACCATGCAGGTCAAACGGTGATGCAAAATGTACGTACCGTTGATTTAACCTCTGATAAAGGCCTAACTTTGGACATAACGTATAAAGAAATTCCTACCTATAGAGCTGATAGTACTTCAAACGTTTATCTACTGGGTTCGCCTAATTCACTTCATGCTCGTTGCTATGCTATCCACTTTCAAGTGTTGCTTACTTATTAGTCAAAGGAGCGATTACCAGTACGTGAGAGAAATTTCACAATAAAATGAATTTTACGTCACGGATTATTTTCAAATTTAATTTTAAAAGGGATTGATACGGTATTTTCTAATACGAATTTGATGCCATTTGCTCACGAGTTACGAGAAATAAAAGATTTACCAAATATATTTGTGAAGTTACCAGGTTTTATGGTTCTGGTTAAAAAATTCTTATTCGAGATACACAACTCTGCAACATAAAGTTGGCACTTTGTGTTGCAGAGTTATCCATTATGAACTACTGAGATTCTTCATAATCGATATCTTAAACGGTAGCCCGTAGTTACTTACGTTGATTAGAGAATAATACTTGTGTTACGACTGTTTAGAAATCAACGTCTAATTTATTTTCATCCAAAAACGGATTTTATTCTAATAACAGATAAGAATAAAAAATAACAAAAAGAATAAAAAATTAAAGGGAATAAGAAAACGGGAATAGTATATGTTTTCATTAATTATTTCTGTACATTACTGTTCCATCTATTCCAACTTGGAAGACGAGTCTAATTACAATTAACAATATTTATACTCCATGTTCACAAAACTTTTACTAAACCGCAAGAATCATACACGCACGACCATGGTTTCGCAGCATGGCTGCATCATCAGGTCAATGCCAATGATGCAGCCAGCCATGCTTCGAAACCATGGTCGTGCGTGTATGATCCTTGTGGTTTAGTAAAAGTTTTGTGAACATGGAGTTTTTTAACATTAATCATTACCACAAAGTTACTCCTGATTCTGTGTCGAATATTTATACTATATTAATAAGAAACATGAGGTGCTCCTCTCTTTTTTCTGAATACCATTCGCTTTTTCAGTGTCTCTGGTTCACTTTAAATGAGGTGTTCAGGAATAGCTGTAATTGCAATACTATTTTCTCTTAGTCCTTCATTAGACAATCCTTCATCCTAATTCCATATTCCCTTGTCGACAGAGTTTAATTTTGTGAAGGCGAGAGAAAAACCGTTTTTGGCGAGGTATGAATGCATTTAAGTGAATCAGTGGGACACAATGTACCCCCTCTGCTGTTCTTCTCCTCTTTTGAAAGAAATTTCTCAAAGCTTTTGTACTCCCTGGCTAAAAAAATATAAATTGAACTTTGGAAAAACGCCTATTTTTTCACTTCACAAGAAGGGAAGATGTCGTGACCTCGGGGCGCGAGTTATTTACATTCGCCCAGATTGCCCGAGTGAATTACCAGCAGCAATCAGCTCATTATTCCATTATCTCTCTAATTTTATTCTCCGATTCCGCCTCCCCTTCCAGTAAATGACCTCCAACCGCGAGATCGGCGAAACTTCCCTGATCTGCGCAGTCCCACGGAGGAGAGTGTTGCCAGCGCCACGCAGCGGCAGAAGATGAGCGACTCCCCCAGTACGCTGAACGCCTCGGGAGCGTCGTCCACGGGTTCCGCCTCCGCCTCGGTCGTGTCTCCGTCGTCCGCCTCCGGGGGCGGAGGGCACCACGGCAAGAGGGGGCCTGCGACTACCATCCTCATCTACCCCACTGGTGAGTCCCTAATGCAGAAATAGCTTTTCCTCGCGTCTTGTTTGTTTGTTCGCGATACAACTTTCGCCCGAAATCCGTCGCGAGCTCGCGGTACTATATCGGGCAATAATCATTGCTTTTTTAAGCATTCGCAGAGTTTCCTCGGTAAAAATCATTCAGTAGGATAGTTAAATTTCGCGGATAGTGTGTTTCTTTTACTTCAGGCTTCATTCAGCCGCGGTGACTTTGAAATTACCTAGCGGGGATTGTAAACTGCGCCAAGTAGCATCCTTCTTTGCACAAGTTTCGACCAAGTTTGCTCGTCCCCTTTCGAGAGTTCTGAACCTTGAACTGAACCATGAACTGCGTTAAATATATGTGGATTCAATTCGTCCCATCATTAGTTTATTGGTTAATTCAACCGAGGAGTATATTCAACTAAAAGGCTATCCGAAAGTAATATTAATAATAAAACGTCCTCATCGAAGGGCGAGATTGAGACTTCCTGCATCTAACCGTTAGTGAGAATGAGAGTTGAAAGTGTTTAGAAAGTGAGAGCTATGATCAAAAAATGTATCCGATTATTCGTCTATTTACAAGTAAGAGAATACAGGTTCTAATGAGATATTATTCCACATTCGCTAAAACAGAATATAATCTTGAGACCTCATCCCCTCTACCATGCTACGAAGAGCTAGGAGAAAGAAATGAGGCTTACTAAGCAAGATGAAAAGTGAGGTAGTTTGCTTGCCCTTGCTTTCCTCAATGAGCCAGAATGCTATAAGCAGAACAAGCCCACGTTGGTGAATCACAATGACTCTACTTTCCGTAACATTGCATAAGGAGAAACCGTAATTAATGCCAATACTCAGCATAATTCATACCTCAGTAGCTTTCATATCACCACACCCATAAAAAAATTCAGACAAAAGTACATAAAAGATACATTTTTCTTTATCGCGAACCAAAAGACAAACGATAAATATTTCATTCATCAAGATATGGCAGCACGGACCACTCATTATCTAGAGGATACTAAATTTAATTTTTTTTAATTGACGTAGGTAAGCATTCTCTTTTTCGGTGTTTTCTTCGTACTAGGATAAGGGATAAAATTCGTAGGGGTATTCGTATTAGTTCGTAAGGGATAAAATTGCCGGAGCAAACATATGTAAGGTGGCGGTAAATGGTTGTTTCACTGTACCCGTACATTCGGCCGGCCTGGAGGCCTGCTACCAGCAGTGGCCCCGGTGCAAATGCCTAATTGGTCCTCTTCTCTGCTTTCCATGACTATAAGTACGTCATTTTTAATAATTAAGGAAAAATGTCGGCCTTAGCAAACTTTCTCATAGATATATTATTTGCATTCTGCAAAATAAAAATGTTACCCTCGTAAATCAGGGCCCCCTCAAACTCAGGATGGATACTAGGTATGCACGGAACCCCTCTCTTATCCGGCCCTGACTACATGCAACTTTATACAAAACTGAAAGAATATTTAATGATTTTACCGTTGCGAGTCTTTTCATTTGTAGGGTTTAATCCAGATCTCTCTCGTAATTTTCATTAAAAAAATTAATCTGTCTTTTTTCCAGAGGTGAAGATTTGTTTATGTTTACGTAAAAACATATCTGTATACGATTAATAAGGCATTGTGGAGGTAAAAGAATTCTGAAAGTACCCAATGTCCATAATTCCTTGGCTTGGAGAATGGCCGAATAATTTTTTTAAACTATGTATATCCAAAATTCTCATCACCTCACGAAAATAATTCAAAGTTTCTTTAGAGCATACGACAACCACACATATAAATAATCTTGATCTCAGAAATGTTCTCCCTCCCAAAAATCCACGCCCCTGTAGTCGCTTTTCTTTCCTCGGCAATATCTCACCCCGACTTTCGGGGGAAATGTTTCGTAAGTCTAGACGGAGAGCATTGGTATGACTGGTGCTCCTTTGTTTATTGTCTATTCGCCAGGCGTCCTTAAAAGCAGCTGACTCAGACCGAATTTCGTAATAAACTTTGGCTCTCTTTAATTCCGCGAGGATTCACGTTCGCAGATTCGAAGCAGGCGAAAATGTATCCCTATTTGCTCAATTTAATTCCATTTTTGCCTTCCATCGATTTTTTCGCAAAAGAGCCTTGACTTTGTTCCACTCATTGATTCACTTGGAACAGAATGGTATCATGAACAGAGAAGCAGTATTGCAAAAATCATTTCTGCTATAATTATCAATCGAATTTTGCAGAAAATCCATACACTTCAGGGGATGATGGAATGAGGATGTAACATTTAAGAAGCAAATGGTTTGTTTCACGTCACAGTTTTAACTCCATCGTGTTATAAGAAATCGCATCAAAATACGAATAAATGGAAAAATACGAAAATTACTTATTTTCGTAATCAAAGATGACCTCCGTATTTTACAAATAACTTTTGAGGTAAACTATTATAGTCACGTTGATTTTTCAATCGGCCACGGAAACAGCAATGTTTTTCGCTTTCATGTTGCACGATCGGTCTTCCAATAAACAAGTCTGCTTAGGTAATTCTTAGCGGCATCTTTGCGAACGCCGCTTGCCGTCACCTAATCAATCAAGTTAACGAGAGACTATAATCCTGAAATTGATTGCACAATAAATTTTTCCACAATTTATCCT
This sequence comes from Ladona fulva, assembly GCA_000376725.2. Taxonomy (NCBI): domain Eukaryota; kingdom Metazoa; phylum Arthropoda; class Insecta; order Odonata; family Libellulidae; genus Ladona; species Ladona fulva. The sequence continues at coordinate 526,874 of KZ308274.1, forward strand.
TTCTCGAGGAGTACTTTTCGACGGGGAATTGCTATTGCGATTTATCATATAATTTTTGAATTTCGTTGTTCATAAGTGCGATACTTTTCTATGAAAGGTACTTTCCAGAAAAATATAACTTATAAACATTCAACAGCCGCATGCAGGTTTACTAAATTTGTCAAGGAGAAGCTATTAGAAGCAGCAGAGTATTCCACTATCTTATCATTTAACAGTTAAGTATTGTGAAGTGTGTACTAGCCTCCGGGTAGCCAAGTGGGTAACGGGTTCGACAGTGAAGAAAGCGGTCTTGGGTTCGATTCCCGGTTGCGGTTCACGTGCGTAATCTCAGCTGTCGATACACTATTAAAATATTATTTCTCCTATTATTGTGATCTGTTTATAGATCAGTAGATCATCAGATTTTAAAGGTTTCCATCAAGTGATGTATTATAATATATAAGTGAAACCTTTTCCTTAACCTAACCTCTGTGCCTAAACCAGGAGAGACAATTGTTATGTATTCTTCGCTTAAAATGGAGCCCCAGGGTAAATAAATATGGATTATATTAATTTTTAAAGATAATCAATGGTCATTTACTCCAAATACAACATCTTCATCCCATCTTCGACATAAAAAGATCTCAGCATTTAACTTTATGGTTTGGGACCACATTGGAACGCAAGTCTTCTATATTTATCAAATTCGGCACTCCTACGATAAAAGGTTCGCCATCCCTTTTGCATAAAACTTTCAAAAAATACTCGTTAAAGAGAAACACAGAAAGAAAAAACCTGCAAGAGAAGCATTGCAGCACTAAATTTTAGAGGTAGGTATCGCGCGAACACTTTTCACTGAGCTACCATTTCACTCCTTTCAAATTTTAATTCAGATAATCCAGTTGTTCGAACAAATCTTCCAAATTCTAAGTAGATGTTAGAGCGTTAGAGTTAAAGCTCAAAATTCCTCCGAATGTATTCATCCATTCTCCAGTTTGAGCTTTGGGTATTGAAACCACTTCCGAACTCTTTCTGTCCAGTAATTTAAAATGTTAACATTACGACATCGTTATCTTGTTTGAATGGAATTAGAATTTTTTTAGGGATGTAACTTTATTGATGATGCTATTTAATCAGACCATGGAATTGAGACTGATTGTATAGTGAGAGATTCAAAAATTAATTTTTATTAAATTCAAAAGTATATAGTGTGGCTTCAGAGTTTTTTATTTAATTCTTGATGAGATATTGTATTGGAATGCAATTAAATTCTTGGTCAATAAGCAAGCTGACGTCGACTATACTACACTCATATCTTGGAGAATAAATTTTGAGAACGAAGTATTTTTATTACCCGTAGGAATGGAATTTAAAAGAAGGCAAGCATGATATCTTCGCTATAATTCTTTTGAGATCATTCTGACTCTGATGTTTTGAAATTCCTGCACAAATATCACTTTTAGTAAAGCAGTAGTAGTAATTTTTAAAAGTGCTTCGACAGCTTAGGACATTTCGCACGTGAACTCCCACCGAGAATCGAACCCGAAACTGTTTTTGCCGAATTCGAACGCGTTATCCGTATGGCTATCCTGAGATTCTGATGTGGTAAAGCACATTTAACGCTTCATGGAAGCATCCTCTTGGTTGGTTATGATATGGATGCGTGTTGAATGCTTCCATGATAATTGATAAAATTTTATTCAGTATCCATGTATCCAGTATCCAGCATGCATAAATTTTCGCTGCTACATATATATAAACAAAGTTAGCTTTGGTTTCCACCAATTAATGATATGATATGAAATATGATTCTGTTTCCATGTGGGTGAGTTATGCTCTTTTTTACGAAGTCCTGGATAAATTGATTAGTCACGGGTAAATTTTCACTCTTATATTATACATTAGGTAAAAATCTCCGCGAATAGTTTCATTCCTAAAATTAATAGGTATATTTTAAACTGTCATTTGGTAATAAGATCTCCTTTAATAAAGTATCCGGCTATAAGTCTCAAAGGCTTGATTTAAAAAAATTGTCATCCAAAACACTTTGGGCGCTCGTTTGATTTCCTGCAAAACTAAATCCTTCCTTATTACAAATTCTTTAGTATTATGCTCTATCATAAATAATGTATGCCTTTAGAGTGATGTGTAAATTGTTTGTTGAACTTCGTGAACGAGCTTTACTCGTATTGAATTCTGTAGCTAACAAAGCAGTTTAACACCGGATCGACACGGTACTTCCAATTCTTTACTGGTTCTCATATTTTTTCAGAAATTTCTTATTACCAATTGCATTTCCTGGCATCATCATTGAGCTTGCTGAGGCATTGATGCTCAGCATCGGATAGAAACAATTCATTCTTAGCAATAAATCGAAATTCCGGTCGCACCGTTCAAAGCTAGAAGCTCTATTTTCAACTTCTTAGCAAAGTGACATCTAAAACGTACTGTCGTGTTCCATTGGAAGAGAAGAAGGTCGTGAACTTCATGTCTAGATGGATATGGAAACATTCCAAGCATATTGCAACCGTAAATTTCCCGAAAATTATCCCGCTATATTAGAACTGCTGTCATTTTATGGTTAACTTAGTGTTTGGACAGTAAATGGAGTACGTATTTCAAGCGCTAAAAGGTTAATTTTACCCTACGCCGGCGAATAAAACTATGCGAAATGAGGTCAATACGGGGTCGCACCCTTGAAATAAGATCGCGTCTGAATACGGTGGGAGAAAGGCAAACTTTATATAGTTCAATTTTCTCACGCGCACAAACACCTAAAGTCATGAGACTTTTCAATCAAAGAAAAGCTCATTTTCTTCCTCTATTCGGATATAGAAAGTGAGTATGAAGCAATGCAAATATACCAGAGCAGATTTCCCTCTCATAGAATAACTCTGAGCTATTTTCTTTCGACGGACCACATTTTTGTTTTATCAAATTATGTTAACAGATTCCTTCAATGTCATTGCATGTCATTTATTTCGCCTGCCACAACAAACTTTCTCTCAGTCTCAATAGTTTTTTTCGTTTCTTTTTCATTCTTCCGTTTCGTATGATTTCCGATTTAGATTTTTATATGGTTTTCCACGGAAAAATCGACGGAAAAAGAACTTGACCTGACTTGGTGTTTATTTATTCTGGGCCAGATGAAGCCAAGTGGCCCCCTCTTCCCCTGGACCACCGCTCTTTCTAATGGTCAAGTACATATATACAATTTGTACACATGTGTAGGTAATTAGAATCATAGATATATACAAAGGGAGAAATATACATTTATTGGTACATAAATATATAGGAAGATAAAGAAAATGAAGGTAACACTCGCACATCCCTCAAACACACACCACACAGTTCTGAGACGTATTAATGTGCATATTTACATGTCGATAACTTTATATTTTGATACAAAAATAGGTAAAAAGAAAGAGTCACTCGCACAGAATTACATTTCTCACGCATAAATACTCACGCACTCATTGACGGAAGCTATCGAAATCGATCATAAACTTCGTAAAATGTTTATCACGCGCATTTTTAGAGAGACGTTTTCGGAAGCACGCGAATTCACAAATTTCGAATACCCGAATCGAAGTAACTCACTCGTAACTTTGAGATATTTGGCCTTTGTGACGGATTACAACATACGTAAACTTTGTGAAATATGTATGAAAGTGACTCAAGTGGAACGAATTTGCAAGAATGGGAAGGAATGGGCAAGTAATGATAAGAAACGAGGATTTTAAGGAAGAACTTCCGAAAGAGAGTAGCGTGAAAGTAATAAACGTTTGTATGTTTGTATGAACCTCACAAAAATTATGTAATAGTTATTATTTAACCAAAATTTATTCATGTAAAATGTAAATGTAAATGTAAAACACTCTAAAAAACTGCTGGAAACGAAACAACGACCTTAACCTTGACTTTAAGGTAAACAGCTGGACTCAACTCAGCAAAACTCTGCATTCAAGTTATCTTTTAGAAAGGTTCTTATCTTTTTCAAACCTCTACATTGTATATTTCGACCTTTTACATTTCAACCTTCAATGGAAAAGACCACAAGAATGCGCGCATTTGTGGATATACCTGCACAGAGTTGGTCTGCTTTTCAAACACACAGAGTAGCCTGGAGAGAGAATCCCAACTCAGAACACTCACGAGGAGAAAACTTGGGCAAATTTGGGTGGTCTCATTCGTCTAAAATGATTACGGTATTAGAATAGAAAGAGGAGAGTGTATTTGGTAATATACATTAAAAATCGAAAATAAATGTCTCTTCCAAGATTGATAGAATATACCAAGCCTCAATGCGATGTTAATTAGCGTTGCTAAGGAAGTTCTCTTGGGTTCTCAACCGGGTGAAGATGTTGGATGGCTCCGACGTTTCGGAAGCAACCACTGCTGCCATTTTCAAGGATGTCGATGACAGTTAAGGTCCGTTAATTAGCGTTGTTTTACATTGTATTATTTTACTTAGTTTTTGAATGAGTGTAATTTTGATTGACATTCCTCCGTTGATTCTTTCCATATTTACCCTTTCAGTATTTCTTACCCTCATTTTACTTTCACAGTTGCTCCAGAAACTGTAGTTATACCAATAATATCCTGCATCCTCGGTTTTCCTCTTCTGGCGCTGCTAGTGATCTGCTGTTTGAGAAGGAGAGCACAACTTGCCAGAGAACGGGACCGACGAAGAGCGGCAGGGTAAGTAATTCTCTAAAGACAACTCTTCGTCCAAATGCTTTAGAAAGACTGGGTAGCTTGAACTTAAACACTGTGCCAGAGGAAATATTTAAGCATGAGCAACAAACACGATGTTAATCGATGGCTCCTTTTATGGCATTTCTTTTGAAAAGTGAGTTGAAATGATTATCGATTGTGTGGGGCTTTACTATTTAGTCAACTCGCTCTTTTTGAGTTGAAATTGTTGCAGGTATCATTTTTATGTAGCCTTAGAAATATTCGTAAACGAGGACGTAGATAGATGACAGTCAAGCGAAAATTAATGCTGGTCTCGTTCTTTAGAGAAAGCTAAAGCTTAATATATTTCATTCTCCCGTACTATGACGAATTTGAAGCAGAATGAAAGGAAAAAGTAATATTTTTGTCTTTCCACGAAGTCTGTTCAGCAATGATAGATAAAATTTGCAGCATCATTTACTCAGACTGTGAAATAGTTTGTAAAAACTAAATTATCGTCGGTGATTATTGCTAACCCCTCTTATACTGCAAGAGAAATTATTTGAATATTTTCGAAAGATAATGACCTTGAATGCCGCTTTAACTCACATCCTATCGTAAGCCTGAGAATGCATATCTTTGAGTAATTGTGAACAAATATCTTGGTAGTATTAATTTAAAAAGTATTTCGACAGTTAAGGTCAATTTGCGCGAGAGCCTCCTCCGGGAATCGAATCCGGAACCGCTTTCACCGAATTAGAACGCGCTACCCACATCCAGAGTCCCGAACAAATATCTTTGAGATCGGTAGTTGCATGGAATAAAAAAGCGGATATCGATTCTACATCCATGAATGTAATATCCTTCAGAGTTAACATACCGTACAGGTAAACTATGTGTAATCCTCTGATCGAAGCTTTGTACGCAGATGTCACCCTCAATTAACTATTAACTCATTCCCGAATAGGCACATTTAATTTTCTGTCTTCACGCATATTGATCTCTGTGGACTAATGGTGCTCGACTAACCGTTTTCCGTGCCATTTGTTACCTAGTTTACTGATGAATAGCTTTAGTTTTCCGATAGGATTACTTGGCTGTTTTGATGGCTCTAATGTATTTCCTGCTCTCGTATTGCAGAACGTGCGATTTTTCCGACCACGGAGGGCTTTCGTTGGTGAGGTTGAGTCCTGTACATCGTCCAGGTAATATTTATTCATTTCTAAGCTTCTCTCGTAATATTAAAAGGTTGTAATATATGACTGATTGGGAAAAGTACGGAAAACTTCAATTCTGCCCTCTTTTAACTTCGTATTCTCTCTCAAAAAGAACTATCGTACCTCCGTTTATTCAAAATGTTCATAATTAATGGTATAATGTAGGAGAAACTAAGTAAATGAAGACTTTCTTCCATGTTTCTTTTTGAGTTTGGAAGCTGAAATCAACTGTAATTTTTAAAAGCTGTTAAGCCTGCATGCTATGGAAATTCGACGGATTGTCTTTTCTCAAACGTGTAATTTTTCCAAAATAGTGTTTACACAAGAACTTATATTTATATTCATTTCAATAACTTTCATATTTCAGTAATTTACATAAATTCCACTCTTCCTCTCTAATCAAAGTTTAGAAACGAAGAACACCATGAGTAAAATGTATACGTAAAAACTAATGTGTAGGAAACAACTACATATATGTAAACTGATACTACCATTCATTCCACTGCGTTCGTTGGACCTCAATCAGTTGATGTTTGGGAATTCACTTATAATAATTTAAGCTCCAAGGCTAGAATCATGATTCTATCTCCTGATTACGTACTTACAACATAGTTTCCTGATCTTTTTCTGGAAAATCATTCATTAGCCCTGTATCCTAGATGATCAGAAGAGTAAGACACGCCTATGTTGTCCATTTTAACAAGTTCTACCGCCTTGGAGACATTCCTTAAGCATAATTAAACTCGGGTCGATCTAGAGCTTATCGATCGGTTATGACTTGGCGAGCCATTTACCTTTCCTCGCAAAATCGAATAGAGTTGACGCATTGGTCATCCGCAGCTCGCTCCGGCCGTGGAAGCAGCAGTGGTTTGGGTCACCACCACCACCGGAGCGGGGGAATGGGAGCTTGGGGAGCCGGAGGAGGCGGGGAGGATGACAGCGACGGAGGGAGCGGCAGAAGAGACCTTGAATGCGGGGTTGCAGCGCTTGTGGGTGGCGTGCTGTTCCTAGATACGGTGGTGGAGGAGCGGTCGGAAGTGGAAGTGGAGGCCGATTTGACCACAACAACCTTCGAGGTGAACGTGCCTTCGCCTACGGATGAAGACGAGGAGGACAGCGGGTGTTATCAGGGAGAAAGAGGTGATTTATTCTCGAACCTTCGATAAATCAATCTTCATTTTCCTTTAGCAATGAGGGAAGCTCTAACCGGGTGGGATGATGTACAGTTTTAGACGCTAATAATTCTTGTGGCTGGAACATATAGACTATGCTGCATTGAGCAAGTTATCCTTTTTCATCAAGTTTTTCTCATGAGCTGAATCACCGCCATGTTTTCTTGGGAAGTATATTATTCTTCAAGCAATAGTAATCATCTCGCAGAAAATAATATTGCTTTCGTTTATATGCTAAATTCTTAACTATCGCACGTGAATGGTGTACTTTGGTTTCAGTTCCTTGACAACAACGACGTTGATAAAAGGTCATTGAAATGATTCTGGCCAGTTGAACACCTGCTGATAAGAATCAAAATTTTCCTTCACAAACCATTAAATAATTTTATTTGATTGATAACTGATTAATTGTAAAATATCCTCTGAGGTATAAGTTTCTTACTTCCTATTTTCTGACAGCTAAACACTTGTTGTACTGTGTATGAACCCAACTCATTTTTTATATAAACGTAAAGATACTCGGGAAATACTTCTAATTAAATATTGAAATTGAAGAGTAATGGATCTGGTTTAAACTAACTTGTATCCCTTTAAATGGATGATTAAAGACTCGTTAGTGCACTAATTCTAAATCTAAACATTAAACCTGCATAAACTAACCATATGAAATTGTAATATAATACGATTATAATTTACTTTAAAAAACACTAGCAACTCCAAGATCTTATAAAACGATCAAGTTTAAGGGATTAACTTGTTCAGAACGAGAAATAGAACGATTAAAATATATTTTGTAACCTTGAAAAGAGATATCCATAAAGAGAGAAAGGAAAGCTTCAGTTTTGTTGATGATATATGATGTCATGCAGCGAGAAGAAATATCAATATTAGACATCAGCAGTACTCAATTTCACAATGCTATGACATACAAAACACTACTTAGACACACGATCACTTTTGGAAGTTGGTAATTTTCAAATGTGCTTTTCTAATAATCTAATGCCAGACATTACCCTAAATCTAAGTAAACAATAAAGTCAACTTTTGAGGGCTTGACCCTTCAGAACTCAATTACCACATACATATATAGTAAGCAACAACTAACACATATTTTCACAAGAAAAAGGATGTGTAAAGAAATGATTGTGGATGAAATAGATTTTTTTCCCTTCCATTAACAAAACCGCTTGAGTATGCCACCTTTTTAACCTGGAAATTTGCAAGTTTAATCACTTAATGCATGTTTCAAGTACATAAATTTAATGTTAGTAAATTTTTCAGAAAAGAAATACCTACCTAACAGTTCCTTTTCATCTTCAACCTTGCTTAAGACACATATTTCATATTTTCCATTTATTTACATGGCATTATATTTTTTATAAAATATTTTTCTTTGTCCATTGCATATTTTGTTTGATTTACTTTTCTGCAAAATGTTTGAAAATATGCATTGCTAAGCATTTCTTATCCATCATGACACCATCTATATTTTTAAGTAATACAGTTATATTCATTTTATTTATTTCAGTATTCACCTACAGTATACATGCCATTTTACAGTGAACTATATAACATAAGATGCACACACACGACCATTCCCTAACTGGAAAAATCCGATTAGCCGGGATTCGAACCCGGAATCATGGGGTAGGAGCGATAACACGCTAACCACTATGCCACCACGACCGGTGGCGGTGAATTTTGCAGGTATATTATAATATTTTATGTAAAACATAGATCTCAAAGCAGAAGTACTCAATAAGTTAAAGAAAAAGACAGATCATACTCTTTACTAAACATTTTACAAAATAATTTAAATACTGACTAAAGGTGCAGGTTATGGTCATTGGTCTTTTGACATCCTTTCAAAAATAAAAGGGCTGCTAGTTGAAGGCAAAACAGTTAGTAAATGGTAGAGGAAAAGGCAAGTTGAATAGAACATACCTCCTCAGATTGGATCAAACAAAATAGTAAAATTTCAACCAGAGGTTATTACATTGTATATATTTAATAAAAATAACATAATTTTTGTTGATATGCTCACTACAATAAAGTAATGAGGTGGAATTTTCTTTCAATTTACTCCAGCTTTGAACAGAATATTATTTTCGATAATTATTTCAGAAAAAGGCTCTATCTAAGACTTGACAAAGGTAGTATTGGTTGAATCATAACATTTGGTAAGATTGACTTACATCACTGATGGATACAAATGTGGCATTTTAAAGCAAGGCTACATCACCAGCTAATCTGACTTAGTTTAAATATAAATGGTTGAGATAGATAATAAAAAATACTCCTTACAAATGAAATGTTGATGGTGTGCATCCATCAAATGCATAGATGTGATAGAACAAGGGTATTCTGGAATATGGAGGTACAGAAAGAGATGACAGATTTTGTAGACATAAGCAAGGAATCAATTAAATATCTACAAACAAGATGGGGAAGGATCATTCCTATCAATGCGTGTTTAAATTTGTCATTGGGCCCTTGAATCGTCACCATCATGCAATCATTATATATTTTAGACTTAATTTGTTTGCTTTTTTATTATGTATAGTAATCACTACATACAAATCAACATCATATTAAATTAGCATCTGTTTAATGATTGTGATATTGGACCTTAGAATGACTGTTACTAAAGGGAAATGTTCTACAAATATTATTTTTCTGGATATTATCAAACTGCAGAAGAATGAACTTGAAGAATTGATTTCAAAGTCAAAAGTAGTTTTAAAGGTATATACTTGTTATTCTCCCATAAAAGTTTGTCATGCCCCTAAATAAATGAAAATATTTTTATAATATTATTATATATAGCATAACATTTTCAATGTGATGGAGATAATATTTACTTTCCAAAAGCTTCTAAAACATTTTTGAGTGTTAAACATCATACCTGAACATCAAAATCAACATACTTTTTATTTTAATTGAGTATTAACATATCAATATCCTGTCATTAATTTTCTTAGATGCAGTAGTTTGCTGTCGGTATAGTGTCATAAGTATGCTGCTCATATACATCATTAACAGGAAAATTGCAAAGAAAATGAGTGAAATTTATATATGCGTAGTATGATTGCCAAAGATTCTAAATTGGGTTACTTCTCTGTCTAAAGAGTAGATCCTATAATTCATACAAGTATACTGGTTGATAGGTAGTCCCATTCTGTCTCATTTTCAATACCTTTTCCCAGCCAAACAAGGAAATCCCAAGATTTAAAGAGCTGTTGACAATAAGGCTTATACTCAAGTATTTGGTAAACGTATATTATACTATGAGTTATTCTAGTTTTGGGACATAATACTGGGCTGAGCTAAAGTATTATATTTTGATACAGGTCAGTGAAAGTTTTAAGTATTCAGGAATGGGAAATATAACCAAACATTGGAGTGTTTGTGAGAGAAAGCTTTTAATGTTGCTGAAATTCTGGTAAGAGAAAAATAAGAATTAGACAGCAGTAGTGTTAATAATGTACTATCATAAAGTAATTCACATTGCAGAAAGATGCAACATTCACAATTACTAAAAGAATTATAAAAAAGAATGGATAATATTGATATTGTTGATATTGAATATTGTAACCAAGGTTTAAGATATAAAGATACTAGTCTTAGAATCATGATGAATATGCATCCCAATTTAGGAGATTCCAAATAACTTGATGTGAAGAGCCAGCCAGCAGAAAACTTTACATAGAATACAAAATTGTTCTCTAATATAATATATTCCAGATAAGTGTAGGCTGTTTTTGGAGAAGAAAGCAAAAAGCCAATGAGAGAAAATCTGTAGTGAAAAATTCTGGTTCCACCGTTCAAACTTCATATAAATAAGTCAATAGATAATAGTATGTCATATCTAATAACACACAACAGCAAGGGTATGGAAGATTCACTACAATTTTGATAAGTTAATTTAAGTTAAGGAAACTGTTAACAATCTAGCTTTCAGCTTACTCACATAAGAAATTATATTAAATTTTTGTAGTCAAAACAGTAATCCGAGAAATATGTTACAAATCATTGATTTGGCTACCCATGCAGTATTAGTGCATGTCTTGGGCACATGCAGCACTGGAATACAAGCTTGAGTCTGGTTATTATGAAATTAGGACTAAGAAAATCTTTCTGTGGAGTTAGTAGCCCTCTAATCCCAGAAGCACTCACCACTGAATTTAAATCTGAAACAATAAAAACACCCAAAGCTGCCTTGACTCACTACATTAGCCTTTGAAACTGTTAAATTAATGCAGAATGTCCTCATGGCTCATTCAAGGCTGCTTCTGAGGAAATTTTTAAAAACAGAAACCCTGTAATTTTATTCATCTCATATTATATCATTTTAGTTACTCATTCATTAATATCTGCCTAGCCTACTTTCTGTCCAAATATTATAAGTTTTCTGCCTAGCCTTTTAAACGGTTACAAGTGAAAATATTTTCCTATAATACCTAGATAAACATTGTTTACTTCTTAGATATAGTGAACTCTCCTATCACTTAATAAAACTTATTTAAGAATGCACATCTATCACTGTATGCATATGATCACATTCTAACCGAAAATGTATGAACTGTAAGTCTATGAAAATTCAATATTTCTTATTTACAATAACAATAAGTTGAAATTCTTTAGAGAGCTCAATATGTGCTAGATGAATTTCCAGCTAAATTACAAATATCTGCATGAAATATATAAAGGTATACATTTCCAACTATAGCAAGGCTATCAACATTCAAAATCTATCAAATGTTTCAATTTTTAGCAATAAAGTGTTTGATTGATAAAATGAGAACATTATCATCATCTCACCATTCATGAGGCAAAGAATTTATCTGAAATATTTTGTCACTCACGATGTCTTTCTTAATTTTTATAAAATTACTTATCACATGGACAAAGGAAGCAGTGAGGGGATCACTTCCAGATAATTATATGAGTAGAGCATCTGTCTTTGTAGAAAGTGGACCCAGGCAATATTTTCTACAACCAAATTAGGAATTTTCTTTCTTTTGATTATTGTCTTTATTTTGCAGGAACATTGCTTTTATTTAAACTCTGTAATATATTTTATGCATTTATTATTAAAGCGTTTTCAAGTATTGTAGGGTGTAATCTGAGAATCTTTTGAGAAAGATTTGACAAACTTTAATTGTCAAGTAAGCCTTATCATTAATCTATAATTTCATGCCTCTATCTTGTTGAGAAGTGCTGTAAATTATTTATTGAATTAGTTCCTCAGTATATTTGTTATGAGAG
>KZ308274.1:541507-556461 GCA_000376725.2 Ladona fulva
AATCCTATAAAATGGTATAGTTTCAACCTCTTGGATTGTATGGTAAACATTTTTTTAAATATATATTTCACTACATTAAAAATAAAATGTTTCATTAAACTTCCTCTTTCTTTGATATTCTATTTCAGATAAAAATGCAATCACTTCAGTATTACAACTAATTACTTAATAAATTTTAAATTGCAACAGACTCAAAGGTGAAAAAATCTATTCAAAATGTGTTTTATCAAGTCAAAGATTTAATGCCAACATGACATCATTTTTATGCATTTTTGATAGATAAATTGACTGGGAACTATTGATTATTACTATGGTAATCACTATTAACAAATTAAAGAAAATTGCTTTATGTGGACATTCAAATTAAGCCATTAAATATTAATTTATGAAATATTATCAAAGAATGAAGTAAAATGGGAGGAAAATTTTCCCTTTATAACAGAAAAGCCCCTTAACTCTTTCACTCATCCGTTATCCCCTGGCACTATGGTTCCCCTAATTTTCTCCATCATAAGGTGACAAGAAAATAGCTGTGAGCAGTTACTTTATGTATCTCTTCCAACAATATTATGGAAGTGTTTAAGGTGAATTCTTTATAATTTTCCTCATTTAAATGATGAAATGAACCATATAATCCTGCTATACAATTCATGATATAAAAAATCACTGATGCATTATTGAAAGCTAAACCTTTCAAATCTTCCATAAAATAATGGGCGCTCAACAAATTAATTAGGTGGCACTTAAAAAAGTGTAAAGTGGTCACCCCGTACACAGCTTAGAGAGAACCTGCCTGGCACCCTAAGTATGTTCCATGATCAGCACAATAAAAGTATGAATTTCTTGCTTTTCTTTTGTCACAGTAGTATTTTTACAATGTAACATTTAGATGTTTCTTTTTCTGCACATACTACAAATTGATATTGTCTTATTTTTCAGTGGCAATGTAATCGTGGTAGATACTTATGTGAGCCCTAAGTCCAAAGTTTGGTTTTTAACAAAATCTAATACTGAACTGCTCCATTAATAGTCATAAATATCAACTGATTCCAGCATCTAATAGCAAACAGGTTACTTGTTACCAGACTTGTGAACTTCAGATGATTTATATTTTAGGAAATGTCTTCCAAATATCATCACTTCCTTTTCCTTACATGAAATATAGGGAATTTCACTGAATCTTGGTAAGACATTGTGAGTGTTTAGCACCTCATAACTTGCAAACTGGCTGTATAAAAAATATTTTACATTTAAGTGTACCCTCACATATTTTTTGACAAAAAACACATTAAAAAGCAGTGTGCGTTGTTGGAGGATATGACTTTTCCAAGGAATTAATGATTTCCTATGATATAATGATAGATTCTAATGAATCTAATTATAAATCAATAATAAAATCCCAAAAAATCTTGCTGCTTCTTATATATGGTTACATTTGGTTATTTAAAATTCAATTTGAGAGTTTTAAACAGTAACTTTTATTTTTGAATGATAAAATTGAACACATTAGTAAAAAACAATGGCATCTCAATGAAGCAATGATTTAGGAAATGTATTTTGTTGTAAAGGAAATTAATATAATTTACAAATTTTTCAATTATAACACACTCATAAGTATTTAAAATATTGTAAAACCTGCCAAATAATCTAAAAGACAAAAATTTTGGATTCTAATTACTTCATGACATCCTCAGATATAATGTTTTATGATTTGTCTTGCCTAACTAACTTCAGTTTATGTACATCAAAACTGAAATATTTTAATTTAAGTTTGAGCAGTTTTGCTTATAGGTTTAGGAAACAGATTGGGAAAGATAAAATTGTTTTGGTAAAACTAATAGGAATGATTTCTATTGCAACTACTTTAACTTTTCCAACCCCTTCTCTCTACTTTGTTAACCCAAAAAACTCCAAAATTCATCAAAATGGCTCAGTTCTGATGTAATACCTAAATGGACAATTTGAAAGACAAAACCATTTTTTACAATATTTGTGGAGTGAAGACAGTGCCAAAGTTTTTCATTAAATTACATGAGGCAATATTACTACATCTTAAAATCATAATTACCTGAGGGACAATTAATTCAAACTTAAAAATCCACCCCTAACAACTCTCTCATGAGCAACCATCATTTATTCCCAAGGAACAGTTCCTTTCAAATTTCCATCTCTATTTATCAACTTTATATTCATCTACATCATTGAAGTTTTCAATTCTAATTGCTCAAACTCTATTTCATATTAAATATAAATGGCTTTAATTCTATTTGAAGCAAAATATTTTGGAAGTTTAACACAAGTTGAAGGTAATAGGTGATGGAAATTCTTCATGATCAATATCAAGGTTACCACTATTTATTTCTGAATATAATATGACGGTATTATATCATATTTTGTATTGGAATGGCATCATGAATTTTATTTATCTTATTCTTGGGCAGGGATGGCCAACCTTTCGAGAGTGCATTCCAAAATTGACCAAAACTCTGACCATTATTTTCCACAAGCCAACCAAATATTTTTTGAAAACTAATTATTTCATATGTTGATTTTTTAATATTTAAGTGATTGCACAGATGATGTGAAACTGACTGAATGAAAAAATTAAAATAAGATCAATTGACGAAGCTGTCACTGTGTGGAACTCCATAACGTTAGTAAGGAAAAGAACACTTTGTCTTAGTTCCACAAACTAGATCTACTATCTTGTGGAACTAAGACAAAGTGTTCTTTTCCTTACTAAATTAAAATAGGTTTTACAAAAGAGTAAAAAATTTTCCCCCAAAAAGTGAAAATAAATTTGCAAGGAATAAATTCTCATGCCAGAAAGTCATTGTTATGCCACATTTTCCACATGTACCACCCCTGTCCTAGTGGAAATGACAAAAATATTGTGCCTCGTATTTAATAAAGATATATCTCAAATGGCTAGAAGTTCTTCACAAAAAGGATAGGATAATGCTGAAATAAGTACACTGTAGCAATTTAATTCAATGGAAGAAGTTTTATTTTCGTTTAAATTACATTAACAACTACATGTTTTGGGATCATTAATACTCTAATTCTCACAGACATACTCACTCATTTACTCCTATCAGTACACTCTTTAGAGAAATCATGTCTAAAAATAGTTTGCACTATTTTTTTCAAGTTACAGTCTAAGAAATGTGCAGTCACTGCAGGTAGGCAGTTACCTTAAGGTAATGTTCATAAGGTGAAGTTGAATTTTCTTCTTTTGAATACTGTATCAATGCATAGCAATGCTCTCTCCCCTCAAAATCTTTTTTAATGACTATTGAAGATTTTCTGCATGGTCTGAATTCTGTTGATCCAGAACCTTCTTCTCACAATGAAAGCTGCCATAGTTGAATTTCTTTTTTATTTGATAGAACTAACAGCTTCCTTACAGTGATGATGATGATGATGATGATGTCGATGAATATGAATATGCATAATGAAGAGAAATGATGATGGTGATTATGATATAAAATGAAAAGGATTAATTCAGATGTTGCTTGTTTGATGTTTCGTGACTCAATATCTCTTTAAAGTCTGAAAGATGCCTTTATCAATGGTATATGCTTACAACAAAATATTTGGTCTAGGATTACTAAATTAATCAACAAGAGCCTCAAATTGCTACCACAAATGAGTAAACAGGAATAACAAGACATCATACTACCTTACATTCCCAAAAATATGATGGTAATATTATATCAGATTTTCCATAGGCATAGCTTCATGAATGTAATTTAGCTTATCCTAGGGGGAGCAACAAAATAAATAGAGTACCATATTTTAAATTAAGATATGTCTCAAATGATTAGAAGTTCTTATCTAAAAGTTAGGAATTCCTCTGATATTCACCCTTATTTGGTTAAGAATCCTTGTGCAGTATTATTTAGATATCTGCATTATATCCAGTAAAATAGGGCAGATATACAATCATTATGTACAATTCAATTAATAGGTCTTTTGCATAATCACTTCAGTTGCATGTGTTTTTCATTGCAAATATCCTACACCTTTTATATCATCAACTGATTCAGTTGGTTTAATTACCCAGAAAGAAAGGAAACTTATCTTCCAATTGCCCATTACCAACTGATTCAAGCCAAGACAAATTATTGTACCAGTCAAGTCTTTTTACCAACTCTTTTAGAACAACATCACAATCAATGTTCTAGATATAAGAAAGCCTCAGTACATCCATCATAAGACATCCACTACCTTTCTTGCCTCTCTGTTGTGACTGTTGGATATTTGAAGTCTCCTTCATCATCACCTGAGACTGAGTAGATAGGCTTGAAACCACCAAAGAGTTGTGGTTTAAAGTTATCAAAGTCAAATTTTGTTCCATCCCCACTGTCATTATCCTTTGCATTTGGTGTGGTGCTGAATGAATTTGGTTCAGAGCGAGAAATGGATGGAATAGCTTCATTTGAACCTAAAACAGCTGAGGATCCTCCAACTGCACTCCAGCCAGCTGATGGAGATCGTTCTATATTCTCACTGGCGAGGAATGGGGCTTGAAAATTTAATGGTGAAGGGACCGGTATTTTAGGTTTCTCCTCAACAAGAGGGCGATGATTACCTGGAACACCTGATGAAGCAGTGTGCATTGAAGCAGAAACTTCTACTTCAGAATCTGGTTGCCAAGCACTGGCATTAACGATAGACACAGGGGGTCTGGTTGTACTCTTTTCTGGTGTTGGTGTTGTAGTAGTTGGAGAAGGGGTAGCTGTAGAAGTAGTCTCTGTTACAGTGGTTGTGCTTCCTTCATTATTTAAAAGTGGTTTCTTTGTTGCATATGGTGAATAATCTTGAATGTAAGGTATGATGTTAGAGTCAGCATTTTCCTTAATGTGATCATTTGGCCCTTCTTCTTGAACCAAGGTATAAACTGGCCCAGTGACTGCTTGCTCAGGTTTCACAGGAGAATTGGAAAGAGGCCTAAGTAAGGGGTAAGGAAAATCAGAATTTACTGAGTTTGGACGTGTAGGAAGGACTGATGGGGGAGGTTCATCTGATGCAATTGAAGATGGAGGTAAGGGTTTTTGAGAACCTCTAGTTCCAATGACTACTCCATCTTCTTGAAATGATGTGTCACTCACTGGATACACAACAAAAACGGGATGATCTTCTGATGCTGAGGAATCAACAGAAAGGACTGCACTCTTGGAGCCATCTTCTGGGGTGATATAGATGGTTGGGTTAGCTTCAATTTCTGTAGTTGGATTTGCTGTTGATTTTAGTTCAAAATCCTCTACAGACACTATTGGGTGTCTTGCTGCCTGTTGATCCATAAAGCCATTTCTTATCATTTGCAAAGTTGTTACTTGAGGGCGTTTTCTATTATTATCAGATGAATTATCTTCATCCTCCTCTCCTACTCGAGCCTGATGTTGAGGCCCTGATCTTCTTCCAACTGGGGGAGAGCCTCCAGGTCCAAAAGGATATATTTGTGGTGGACCATAAGGAATTTCTGCAATACCACCACCATGCACTCTGTGAACCTTTAGATTGCTTGGAAGAGGTGGTGGCTGCAAATTTTCATAAAAAGATGGTGCTGGTCTGATTGGTCTTTCAGGGATGTTACTAACTCTTTGGATAGGCCCAAATTGTGCTGGGGGAGGAGGAGGACTGTAAGGCCCTTTCTCTCTCTGAATTGTTGAATAAGAAATTTTAGCATTTGGTCTGAATTGAGGTAAAATATTTGGCAAGTTAGGGTCTGGAACCTGAGCTTTTGGACCATTTGTAGGTGCTGAAGGTTTCTTTTCATTGCCAAATACGGCATTAGGTGCTGATCCCATTAAAACTGGTTCCTGTCCAGGTTTGCGAGAGACAAACTTGTATGGATGATTTCCAGATTGCTGTGGGCCAAGGGCGGGTTGCTCCTGAGGTCTTGGCCGGTGGAGGAAGCTCTGAGGAGGTGGTTGTGGTCGAGCATTTGGGTTGACATAAACAGGTCTCCCTTCTTCCCATCTTCTTGGTGGAGGGGAGCCTCTAGGAGGAGGAGGTGGAACAGCACCTGCAACTCCTTGAGGTCTCTGTGGATGGTAAGGTGGTGGGTTCTCTATACCTTGAGGTCTAATATTAGGAGAGTGTGGAGGAGGGAGAACTGGTCTTTGAATGTTTGGTGGTATGGCTCCAAAAGGAGGAGGAGGTGGATTGGAATTAGTTGCAACCCCTGAATTGGCGGTAGGTCTTGGTAGGAATAGAGGTAACTGTGATGATGGTCTTTGAGGAATGTAATCATGATCTGGGAAACGGAAAGGGCCATACGAAGGTTGCTGAGTAGGCTTTATATACTCTGGTTCTCCCACACTACCTATACCAACAACTTCCCTGAAAGGAGGAGGAGGAAGAGTAGGTTTCTTTGATTCTTCATTAGTTGTCAATGGTTTAATCTGCTCTTTATTAGCTTCTTTTGGAATTTCTTGTGTTGGCTTGGGAGAAGCACTGCCAGAGCTTTCACTTGCATCAGCTTTCCATGGAGAAGAAATTTGCTCTATGGGTTTTTTAGTTTTTGAATCATACGTTGGCTTATATGTGGAGGCAGTGGGCTCTTTTAGGATACTTTCAGGTGTTGAAGAATCTTTCTTCTTTTGATATACATCATTTGCATTCAGTGGACGTAGAGGGAAGTAACTATCGTAAAATTGGCTAGGTCTTTGTTCAGAACCCGGCGTAGGTTGATACGGAGGTCTTGCAGATGATGGTGGTCTTATGGAAGGTGGGAGAATTTGATTTTTATTTGGCGGATGAGGATATGCTTGCAAAGGTCGCCCAAAAGATTCAGTTTCTTCTGGCCCGTAGATGGGCCTGAATGGTTCTTCTATTCCATAAGGTGAAGGGTATGTAGGCTTGTGGAAGTCTCTTGGGGGAAGAGATGATGTAGATGGAGCAAGAGTAGGTTGGGAAGAAGGACGTTGAGGTCTCTCCGTGGGAATGTGAGTAGACTGGGCAGGAGTGAACTGAACGATTTGCGGTGGGCTGTAAGGACGTCTTGTTTCGAAGGGCTTAGTTTCGGAATCCTCCTCTTCGTCTTCTTTCTGGCCCTCATTAGGCCTTTTCTCGTCAACAGAGGAGTCATCCCCGCTAATGGCTTCTTTCGATGGCTTCCTTTGGGGACCTTCTCTATCAGAGGAAGCAAAGTATCCATCCACATGAAACTCTTGGGGATGTCCTTGGTATCCATGATTGTTGCCTGGTTTGTTAACCTTCTGACTTCCTTGGGCCGTTTCACCGAAACCTTTGAATGGTTCTTTATCATAATCATTCTCAAAACCGAGGTAAGAAAGTGATGGCTTAGGAGGTGGGGGTCTCTCTTCCACATTAGATTCTCCACCTTCTTCTTCCTCTTCCTCCTCATCAACTTCCTCCCCCTCGGCTTGCGAAGGTCTTGGCCTGTCTTCCTCTCCAGCATGAGAACCTTGGAAGTTCACTGGTTTTCTTAGCGGCCCTTCCTGCTCTTCCTCTTCCTCATCCTCGTCATGGTGGCCATAGAAATATGTGTTTTGTTGTTGCGTGGGACGAGGTCTGTCTCCCACAGGCCTTCCTCCAAATCCTCCACCTCCGTAATAAGACGGCCTCTCCTCATGGTAAGAGTCCTCTTCCTCGGCTTCCTCTTCTTTGTGAGTTTTCTTTGGAGGGTCCCTCTTAGGGGGTTCGGGCCTCTTTGGATGCACGGGTGGCCTTTTGGGGTCAGAGACTTCCTCTACTAGTTCATCAATGGATTCTCCCTCCTCTTCTCCTTCTCCTTCTTCTTCATTGGCAGAGTCTTTATCATCATAGTAGTGGCTGCTTCCCTGGCCGTGGTACTTAGGATCTTCCTCCTCCTCCTCTTCTTCCTCTGCAGAAGTTGAAGAGTGTGAACTGGGCTTACCGTAGTAATGATCATCATCATCTTTCTCATGATAATAAGAAGGAGTGGGTCTTCTGGTGGTGGAAGGAGCATACCCTGGTTTATATTTCTCCTTTTCCTTATCTTTACTGCTCTGGCTTCCTTTATCACCGTAGTAATAGCTACCTCCGACGCCTTGTACCTTTGTATTGGCGTAGGAACTGGAGATAAGAGGGAACTTGTATTCTCTCTCCAGAGGAGAGGCCCATTTCCCTAGGTTAGCGAAAGAATAAGGATCGTCCCTGATACTGGAGGCTCCTGGAATTCTATCTCCGTATTCGTGCACATTGAGGTTAAGGAATTGGTGGAAGTAAGGGTTGTCTCCATCCGCTTCCTGGATGTCGTTCGGACGACCTCCGGAGGTCTTTGTGGGGACGGAATCTTTTCGATCTATCTGGTCCTTGGGGATCGTTTGGGTTACCGGAGGATTTGAAGATGGTGGTGGTTCGTCTTCGTCAACTTCTTCAGTGACAGGTGCAGCTTTGATTGGTTGGTGAGCAGAAGCTCCCCCTCTGTTAATTGGCGCCAATGGTGATGATGGTCTTCCCTCCTCCTCTTCGAGCTCTTCGACGTCTTCATCCTCAGCGGTCGCAGCGCTGGTGATCGAAGATGTCTCCGCAACGGACGGTTCCGAAACCTCCTTTCCACCGGCGGTAAAATCAACGGCTCCCGTCACGGGATCTTTATCCAAATAGAACGGCTTTCCGTCGTTTAAGGCAAAGATGCTAGGAAGACGATAGGCGGCGGAAGGTACAGAGGCCATTGCAATGTTGTCCGCGGAGACGGAGCTAAGGAGAGCTGAGCAGAGGAAAAGGACGGTTGTGGAGATACGCAGCTCCATCGTGGTCTGAAATGAAAGAGGAATTGTTCAGGTAAGATTTATGTTAAATCCTTTGGGTTAATACTAAAACATAGTTTGTCCAATTATTATCTAAAGAAGTTGCGGGGAAATATTCATCCTCTGCTCTCAACCAGAAATAATGTATATGAAATGTTTACAATCACTTTATCAAGATATTTTTTAATACTTTATAGGTAATATTAAGAAGGTGATTTGATAGGTAATATCTCGATTCTAGTTCGTTTCTACTATTATGTTAACTCAGCTGAATTTGCGAATCATGCGCTAATGTTGTCGGAAATATTTGGGGAAGAAAGATATCGACGATCTCTTACTTCATATGTCGCGAAAATCACTCTGCCTTTAACGAATTTCTTCGCGCAAATATGTTTGATTCATTCGGTAAATGCGAAATGTAACACAACGTGTGATTTCTAGGGAGAAATATAGTACAAATATTTCCATTACTATGCGTCGAAAGTTGTGTATTTGTACTAATCGGAGTGTGTGATAATTAAAAATAATTTAATTTCTTGTCTTAATTGCCTAGGAATCCGTATTAAATTCCCGACATTTTCTCAAGTAACTTTTGGGGCAACGATTCTAATACTCGGTAGTGTATACTTAAAATAGACTTTCACCAGTGTTCATTTTAGGGTCCGGTATTATAATGATTCGTTGGAGTTTGCGACAGTTATAGTTAATCTCCTACACATATGATGAATCAGAATGGATATTCACAATAATCTTTACTTAAAATCTAACAAAACATTGTAATACAAGGCCTCTAAAATGAACATTATCTGAATTAGCTAAAATTAGTTAAATTACATTAGCTAACTTCCAATTTATCTACAGGACGATACGGGCCTAAAACATACAATAAACCTACAAAATGTGACTTCAGCGTCATGTAACACCTTTAAATATGATGGTAGTGATGAACTTTCCTAATATCGACTCATCGTGACTCAAGAGAAAATGCTATTCGACAATGAACTCTGGAACCAGTCTGTAGAGACTCCGTGTCTTCCAGATATCCAATTAATATTTCGATAAAGAAATAAAAACAGCCGACATAATGATTCATGGCTCCAGCGCCCCAAATAGCCTTGT
This sequence comes from Ladona fulva, assembly GCA_000376725.2. Taxonomy (NCBI): domain Eukaryota; kingdom Metazoa; phylum Arthropoda; class Insecta; order Odonata; family Libellulidae; genus Ladona; species Ladona fulva. Next base: position 551,371 of record KZ308274.1, read on the forward strand.
TTCTTGGTCGCCCGGACCTCCTCAGGGATCCACGCGAGAATTAAGCGCGTCGATATGTACTTCCCGCTCCTTCCGAATACCGTAATGGAAATGCAAAAAAAATCGAGATATAATTTTTTCCGTAGACTTCAAAGTGTCCGAAGATGAGGCGAACGAGAGAATGCATAAGAGGCTAACGGTATTGGTCGATCGCGTAGGACCGCACAAAAATAAAGAATCGCCGGAAAGAAAAATACGCTGGGCAATCAGGCTCGATAACCTGCTACGCCCCATTCATGCTTAACTTTTAAAAATTTCCTGGGTTTGAAGTGCATACGTCAATAGAAAGACGAACGGAATCATCAACCTTGGTTCGACGCAGAAAATACATTACATGAATCACGTCAATTACATTTTTCTTTCTAAATTCCTCTGGATAAGAAATTCAGCTTATACAGTGAAACTTGTCTATAGCGGAAACCTGTCCATTACGGAAAAATTTCTTGGTCCCCGGCCTGCGGCATAGGAATCCCTCTCCATTACTTCGAACCTGCATATTACGAAAACCTGTCCATAACGAAAAGTTTTTCTGGCACCATACGATTCCGAAATAAACAAGTTCCATTGTATCTTGCAACAGAGGAATGGCTTTTTCATATTTGAAAAAAAATTTATATCTATTATGGAAGAAACAGCAATTATTTTATTCGCATCAAATTTTCCTTCCATACATAATGTTACTTTAGATGCAAGTCAATTCACGCGCCAATGTTACGTATCCCCAAATGAATAAATACAGTATTTAGTAAAGCGATGAGATATGCATGGTACACATGCTTTGAATTTAGAAGAAGAAATTGAAAGAGAAAAAGTCTGCCGCAGCCGGGAATCGAACCCGGGTCTCCCACTTTCCGGGCTGCGGCAGACTTTTTCTCTTTCAATTTCTTCTTCTACAGTATTTAGTGATAAACAGCAATGTAAAGACGCATTCGAGAAAGATTGATGTCTCAAAGGACTTAAAACGAATGTGTGTCTCGAATTTTATGGAAATGCCTGCGGAATAATACCAAAATACCTTGAAATTTTCAAATTTTACAATATTACCAAGAATTATTGAAAATACTTCAGAATGAGTAAATTATAATGCGTTAGAGATATCTTCAGACCATCGAAAAATAAGAGACTGCCGGATAAGCATCCGAGGCAAGGCTATAAGAACTATTGCAGCTTTATTTTATTGTCTTATATAGTCAAGTAAAATTTTATGTAAGAATTTACGATAGGAGATTGATATTTCCGTAAAACTGACAATTTTTCATGAAACGGTTATGGTAATAGTTTTTTTGTAGAATCATTCTTAGGTATGCCTCTCATAAACACAATCTTACTCTTTTCCGCTCGCAAAATAATAAATTTCTTAAAAGTCAATTTTCCTGCAAAGGCATAGGTGAGGGTATGTAATTAATTCGCATATAACATTCCGTCCTAAATGAATACAAATACGACATGTACATGTTTACTATGAATCACATATACAGGGACGTATTGAGCATTCAATGTACTAAACGGAAATTAATCCTTCCATACTTTCTAAAAAATTAGAATGTTTCCTTTCCGTGAAATAAAAAATGTCGTTATCCTGTGAGTTTTTCGTTTGTTAGATGATCATTAGAGATATAAATTTAGCTTTAGTCCTCGTATTAGAATTCTTGAGAAGCGTGCGACTTATTCGAGAAATCACAAAGGAAATATTACCGGAAAAGGGCGTATGGTGCACTATTATAGGAAAGAGGTATTCCCTCTGGGAAACAGCAACACATCTGTTGAAGGTAAAGGGAACTTTCATTCGCCTCTTCCTTGATAGATGTCTCTGGTGGGATCCCTCCTCGGAACAGGTAGGCATGTCTCCCGTGCAAAATAAACTGATGCGCGTGTGGCCAAAAAAAACGAAGAATTCGCTGAGAAGGGAAGTGGGAGAGCTGCGAAGAGACGAGAGTAGGACGTGGAATAATAAAACGACCGTGTTTACTGTCTCCTTCGGTCTCATTCGCCCTCAGAACCGGTTTGTTCACTCCCGCGACAGTTTCGCATCTGCTTGGTACATACATACTATGATGCCACACGAAACTGTTATTTTATGCCTATCAGACACGTAATATCCAGACTCGCCCAATGTGTTCGAATTCTGAAGCTTCCGGGCATCTTTGTGATGAAAATTTAGCGACACAAATGATTTATGGAAAAGAAGTTTACCTGTAATGAGCTTCTGAACAGTGTTTGCCCAGTACTTATGTCAGCAGCTATTATTGCGTATTTTATTCCAACAGCGAGCGAAATAAGCATCCCTGTGCATTCATTTATAAGATAACATCCTAAAAAAAGATGATAGAGCATTTATTTAACTCAGATTTTACAAACATCCGTTCCTTCGTCAAATACTTGAAACACCTAAAAATGAATTGAACATTTCCTATTGTTTTGAATTGATAATACACATTAATTTTTTCGTGTGAAGATTTGCAAATTAATGTGAGTTTATATTGATATTTTAAAGATGATAAGACGGATAAACAGTCGTATTTTCATCATTTTAGTTTAATTTTTAATTAATATTTGTGGGTTATTGCGATATGATATTTTTACNTAAAATTATCATGAGAAAACATCATCATGCAAGTTAATTCCAATAAACTAAAAAACCTTCTTTAATCTGTTAAGTTATATTTGTGATGGATTCATTGAAATATCATTAATTTATTACCTTAATCTTTCAGGAGATTTTGATGCAAAAGGGAAAAAGGATTTCAGACACTTCAGATAGCAGTGACCAAAACAGGCCCTGGAGAGACAAAGATGAAATAATCTCTCATGGTTGGGGATGAGACATTTCCTTTTTACTGCAACATATTTTTCATTCTCCTCAAGTTGTGATGTGCAACGTTAAACATAATGATCGAACTGACAGCTTCTTCTATGAAATACTCGTGTATTACGGGTAAGAAAACTCTCCCTTGGTTAAAATATGTTTCCAAATTTGAAATTGTCAAAACTCATATTGTCTTCAAGACTTTTAACAAGTGCTTAAGTGTAGATTAAAGAGCAGCCACAATGCATTTATGAATTTCTGATACTAGAAATGAAATGCAATTCCAATAGGCCTAAAATTGATAGAAAGAATTCATTCAGATGTAAACTAAGATCATAAGATCGTGGTGAATAAATGATCTATTCGTCATGTTAATGAGATTTCTGATAAGTTCTGAGGTGTTGCATTCATTACATAAAAAATCCAGGCTCAAACAGGTTTTACAAGAGCTAATTACAAATTTGAAGCTGTGAGGATTGTCATCCTTTAAAAAGGTGAACTACTTAATTTATTTTAGCCATTTTTTATTATTTACAAATAAAAATATTATACAAATGATTTAAAAACCATACTCTGCTAAGTATATATAAAGATACTAGTCTTAGAATCATGATGAATATGCATCCCAATTTAGGAGATTCCAAATAACTTGATGTGAAGAGCCAGCCAGCAGAAAACTTTACATAGAATACAAAATTGTTCTCTAATATAATATATTCCAGATAAGTGTAGGCTGTTTTTGGAGAAGAAAGCAAAAAGCCAATGAGAGAAAATCTGTAGTGAATAATTCTGGTTCCACCGTTCAAACTTCATATAAATAAGTCAATAGATAATAGTATGTCATATCTAATAACACACAACAGCAAGGGTATGGAAGATTCACTACAATTTTGATAAGTTAATTTAAGTTAAGGAAACTGTTAACAATCTAGCTTTCAGCTTACTCACATAAGAAATTATATTAAATTTTTGTAGTCAAAACAGTAATCCGAGAAATATGTTACAAATCATTGATTTGGCTACCCATGCAGTATTAGTGCATGTCTTGGGCACATGCAGCACTGGAATACAAGCTTGAGTCTGGTTATTATGAAATTAGGACTAAGAAAATCTTTCTGTGGAGTTAGTAGCCCTCTAATCCCAGAAGCACTCATCACTGAATTTAAATCTGAAACAATAAAAACACCCAAAGCTGCCTTGACTCACTACATTAGCCTTTGAAACTGTTAAATTAATGCAGAATGTCCTCATGGCTCATTCAAGGCTGCTTCTGAGGAAATTTTTAAAAACAGAAACCCTGTAATTTTATTCATCTCATATTATATCATTTTAGTTACTCATTCATTAATATCTGCCTAGCCTACTTTCTGTCCAAATATTATAAGTTTTCTGCCTAGCCTTTTAAACGGTTACAAGTGAAAATATTTTCCTATAATACCTAGATAAACATTGTTTACTTCTTAGATATAGTGAACTCTCCTATCACTTAATAAAACTTATTTAAGAATGCACATCTATCACTGTATGCATATGATCACATTCTAACCGAAAATGTATGAACTGTAAGTCTATGAAAATTCAATATTTCTTATTTACAATAACAATAAGTTGAAATTCTTTAGAGAGCTCAATATGTGCTAGATGAATTTCCAGCTAAATTACAAATATCTGCATGAAATATATAAAGGTATACATTTCCAACTATAGCAAGGCTATCAACATTCAAAATCTATCAAATGTTTCAATTTTTAGCAATAAAGTGTTTGATTGATAAAATGAGAACATTATCATCATCTCACCATTCATGAGGCAAAGAATTTATCTGAAATATTTTGTCACTCACGATGTCTTTCTTAATTTTTATAAAATTACTTATCACATGGACAAAGGAAGCAGTGAGGGGATCACTTCCAGATAATTATATGAGTAGAGCATCTGTCTTTGTAGAAAGTGGACCCAGGCAATATTTTCTACAACCAAATTAGGAATTTTCTTTCTTTTGATTATTGTCTTTATTTTGCAGGAACATTGCTTTTATTTAAACTCTGTAATATATTTTATGCATTTATTATTAAAGCGTTTTCAAGTATTGTAGGGTGTAATCTGAGAATCTTTTGAGAAAGATTTGACAAACTTTAATTGTCAAGTAAGCCTTATCATTAATCTATAATTTCATGCCTCTATCTTGTTGAGAAGTGCTGTAAATTATTTATTGAATTAGTTCCTCAGTATATTTGTTATGAGAG
>KZ308274.1:560457-656103 GCA_000376725.2 Ladona fulva
GGGCTGCGGCAGACTTTTTCTCTTTCAATTTCTTCTTCTACAGTATTTAGTGATAAACAGCAATGTAAAGACGCATTCGAGAAAGATTGATGTCTCAAAGGACTTAAAACGAATGTGTGTCTCGAATTTTATGGAAATGCCTGCGGAATAATACCAAAATACCTTGAAATTTTCAAATTTTACAATATTACCAAGAATTATTGAAAATACTTCAGAATGAGTAAATTATAATGCGTTAGAGATATCTTCAGACCATCGAAAAATAAGAGACTGCCGGATAAGCATCCGAGGCAAGGCTATAAGAACTATTGCAGCTTTATTTTATTGTCTTATATAGTCAAGTAAAATTTTATGTAAGAATTTACGATAGGAGATTGATATTTCCGTAAAACTGACAATTTTTCATGAAACGGTTATGGTAATAGTTTTTTTGTAGAATCATTCTTAGGTATGCCTCTCATAAACACAATCTTACTCTTTTCCGCTCGCAAAATAATAAATTTCTTAAAAGTCAATTTTCCTGCAAAGGCATAGGTGAGGGTATGTAATTAATTCGCATATAACATTCCGTCCTAAATGAATACAAATACGACATGTACATGTTTACTATGAATCACATATACAGGGACGTATTGAGCATTCAATGTACTAAACGGAAATTAATCCTTCCATACTTTCTAAAAAATTAGAATGTTTCCTTTCCGTGAAATAAAAAATGTCGTTATCCTGTGAGTTTTTCGTTTGTTAGATGATCATTAGAGATATAAATTTAGCTTTAGTCCTCGTATTAGAATTCTTGAGAAGCGTGCGACTTATTCGAGAAATCACAAAGGAAATATTACCGGAAAAGGGCGTATGGTGCACTATTATAGGAAAGAGGTATTCCCTCTGGGAAACAGCAACACATCTGTTGAAGGTAAAGGGAACTTTCATTCGCCTCTTCCTTGATAGATGTCTCTGGTGGGATCCCTCCTCGGAACAGGTAGGCATGTCTCCCGTGCAAAATAAACTGATGCGCGTGTGGCCAAAAAAAACGAAGAATTCGCTGAGAAGGGAAGTGGGAGAGCTGCGAAGAGACGAGAGTAGGACGTGGAATAATAAAACGACCGTGTTTACTGTCTCCTTCGGTCTCATTCGCCCTCAGAACCGGTTTGTTCACTCCCGCGACAGTTTCGCATCTGCTTGGTACATACATACTATGATGCCACACGAAACTGTTATTTTATGCCTATCAGACACGTAATATCCAGACTCGCCCAATGTGTTCGAATTCTGAAGCTTCCGGGCATCTTTGTGATGAAAATTTAGCGACACAAATGATTTATGGAAAAGAAGTTTACCTGTAATGAGCTTCTGAACAGTGTTTGCCCAGTACTTATGTCAGCAGCTATTATTGCGTATTTTATTCCAACAGCGAGCGAAATAAGCATCCCTGTGCATTCATTTATAAGATAACATCCTAAAAAAAGATGATAGAGCATTTATTTAACTCAGATTTTACAAACATCCGTTCCTTCGTCAAATACTTGAAACACCTAAAAATGAATTGAACATTTCCTATTGTTTTGAATTGATAATACACATTAATTTTTTCGTGTGAAGATTTGCAAATTAATGTGAGTTTATATTGATATTTTAAAGATGATAAGACGGATAAACAGTCGTATTTTCATCATTTTAGTTTAATTTTTAATTAATATTTGTGGGTTATTGCGATATGATATTTTTACTGGGACTATTTTGTCATGTTCTTATTAAAAAATTTTATAATGGAATTTATGATTCTTATATTACTATTCAAACGGTCATGTATGCATTTTTGCGCAAATGTAGTTAGAGAGCAATTCCATTTCAAGAAGTAATGTTCTAGGATTCTCGTAAGACTGCAAAAAGGGTAATTACTGGAGATATACTACCATTATTTTCTTGTAAGCCGCTCTTCTAAGAATTAAGTTTCTTAGTGCAGACAATACCATTTCACTCATTTACCTTTTGGCTAAGCTACTACTAATACTACATGGCATCACGAAATAAAATCGCAGAGTCTTTAGTTGACAAGACTTTATTCGCAGTGACCGATTGAGTTAAATAGTGATTGCCGAAAAATATTCACCAGTTAAATTAGGAATTTCATTGATTTTAAAAATTATTACTTTCGATTAAATAAATCGTGGAATGCTCGAAGGAAACCAAGTTATTGCTCGTGTACACAAGCCAAAAAAAAAACTCGTTTTCAAATCAATCCCAGAATTTAAAATTTCAGTATGTACATTGGTGGAATTTGAATTTTGAATTGATGAACATATCCATGATTCATTTGAATTGTATTAATTCATTCGCTCGTTTAGATGGCCGCTTAAATACGCAAGGAGATCCTTGGCCCCTCCGAATAAAATTATTCCTGCGGGATATGCTTAGCTTCCGCATGAGTCACAGAAGCTGTTTAAAAAGGAGGCCCTTTTGGACGGATTATAATATATGTTTTCGGAATTCCAAATGGTAAAAGGTATGTAGGTGACACGAGTGAACCGAAAACCGTGTTCTTTGTGGATGTGTGGCTGGAAATCCCCGTAACCTGTGGCGACCCATATCAACAAGTCGCGCGGGGGCGACGTCTACCTACACATGTCTAATCCCATTTTCTGAAACGCCATAAGAATCTAAGGAGTCCAATGCCGAGACCTGAAAATTCGTGAGAAGAAGAGGTTGAACTCGTCGCCAAACGAGCGACTGTATCTTCCAAGTTGAATTGGAGTGCAGCGGTTGCATCCCTAGAGTTACGTCTAACGCAAGAGACCGCGGTTGCATTTTAAATAGCAATCAATTACTTGGTTCATGTCAATCGCACGCAACCTCATTTTCGTAAGCTTTCTCCGACCTGAAGAGCATAAGTATTGGCAAGAAATCGAATTAAATTCGTGACTTATTCCAGATCGCACGGCACGTTTCTTCTACTTCCTCGGGAACCTTCGAGGCTATTCTTGAATACCACTGAAGAATAGAAGGCCACGAATGTTGTGAACTACTGACGATGCATATGTATCTTTTCACCTAATAGGAATCCATGGCTATTTATATAGCTTTTGCGAATTTAATGGGTTTATGGATGAGATTCTTAAGCAATCATGGAAACTCCAAGTAATAGATTTACTCCAGCCCTCCGTTTCCTTTGTGGTAGTAGTTTTACGGGGTATTATTTAATATAAAATATTCTTCGTGGTTCTATTCTGTATTGTGAATTTGTAGCTGCTACATTTCAAATGATTTTCTTGAAATATATTCAGAGTTTTCCACTAGATAGATCTTCAGCTCTCCTGGCGAGTTTCTGGAGAGCTTTTCATAATTGCTAATTAATTAATTCAAGTAGAATTTTCACCATGAATATCAGGAAAAGTATAGAAGAAAATGAGAATGGATGTTTGGTTCTCTCTTTCTTTGGACTATATTCGAAATGATATCATCACCCGATTTCCATCACCAAAGGGTTGTTAGTTGATGTATTTAGGTTCAGATTTAGATATAAGACCCGCGAGCCACCGGAGGTGTATGGCAGGGGGTGAATTAACGACCCTACATAATCTACCATATTAGCGTCCCTGATATTTTGAGGAAAGAACGACCGAAAGTAACCATCTGTTTTAGCGTGATTCCTCGTAACGCTTTGTCGACCCCTCTCGGAGGTTTCGCTCGTTGTTTACTGGAAATACAATGTCCTCTACTTCGTCTAAAAGTTATGAACTGATCAATTTTTCAAAATTCTTCCGTCGATGGTCTGATCTTCTGACCCTAAGGATACATCACTGCGTTATCTTTAATGCTTTTCTGGGATCTTTTCTCAGCTTCAAGTTTGCTGAAAGGTTATCTTTAATGCGCATGGCTCTCACTGACTTAAGTTTTGAATCACTGACACATACTTGAACCGTTACCAAAAAGAAATAAATATATACATGGGGTAGCGGTTAGGATCGGATTATCTTTCGATGAAATTTCGAAGGGACAATCGAGAGATATAGAAATCTAAAATCATAGAGAAAGGTTGCTGTCAACAGCAACGATTCCTGGGAAGCGCACCTTTCCTGACTATGAGCGCCTTTCCCTTGTTACGGAAGGATAAGGATATTTATTTATTTGCCCTCGCAAACACCCGTTCATTGGAAAATGACAGGAGAGGCATGAACTATAGACGAGCAGAAGCGACCATCCTCGAACCAGAAAAATCCGATTAGCCGGGACTCGAGTCCGGGACCTTGGAGTGGTAGCGCCAGCATGCAAACAACCCCACCACAGCGGCCGGTAAAGATAAAGAGGAGTTAATGTTTATGTACTCGGAGACGAAGGTAATGCAGGTAATACTGCGGCTATTCTCGGAAAATCGGTGGAAAAGCGAGGCTCTGTTTGCGGACTTAATATAGCAAACTGCATCCCTCGCTGTTTTCCTTTTTCCACCTTTGGCGCCTTCCCTTGAGCTAGGAGAGGTTTCGTTCTGTTGCCTTTAAAAAGCTTTCCTCTTTCAATCCTCAGGTCTCATTGACGGGACATCTATCTCGTGGAGGTACTATTGAGATGTTAATCTCCTCCTCAAAGGGCAAAGCATGTGTGTTAGGAAGGGGTGGCTCTCTTAGTCCCTTCCTATCGATCACTTTGATCTCTTTTGGCAATATGGTGGAGACGATAGTGGTGGTCCCGACCGAAGAAAAGCCGCTTTGTTTCCCTAGCCATTCTCTCAGCCCTAATTTGCATCTCAGAGGATTCTTAAGCTGCGTCTTGCGATGGTTATCGCCCTCCCTTCTGCTCCATCCAACTGAAGAGGCTTTAAACCCTTAACTTGTACATTTCTCCACTTTCTATATTTTGTCATCGTAACTTCAGCTATCCAAAATATGCCTCTAATACTGAACAACTCAGTATATGTATTATTCGGATTAATGCGGTAAGGAAAAAATGATGTCGATCATATCTGAATCTTTATTGATGGTGATATCGGAAGATGTTAACATAATACTTGCTTAAAAAGGATATTGATCGCTAAATTATTGATCAAAATATATAATTAGCCAAATTCTGATGCCGAAATTATTGTTTTTGCGTCAAATGTGTGATTGTAATGGGATCAATATTCGTAAACCAATGAAAGTTCTGATAAATTTTTTTTTCCTAGGCCTTCAGCTTAGGTTTTTAATCCACAAATTAGTTTTCTTCTTGTTCTTTAGCTAGCTATCTCTTTCTATTCTGTCTTTAATCATGACGAAGGGTTAGATGTAAGAGGAGACTTCCTAGTCTCAATCTCGCCCGAATAAAGACCGTTTATTATTATTATTATTATTATAAATTTAAAACTCAACGATTTAGAAAGTAGGTTACATAACGATCGGAGAAAACATGAATTTCCTTTGGCTTTAAGATAATTTTTCGCCTACCAGATTAGATACAACTCTTATGGATCAAATTAGCCCCAAAAGGATAGTTGAACCCTTTCCAGTATGTTCTTTTAGACTCCAAATACTTCCCATATGGCATTTGTTTATGGAATGGACTGTTTCATATGAAAAATTTTATTATCGTATATAACAGCTGCACTTACTTAGTAGATAGATATTGCCTCGCACTCCTACCATATAGCAGTATATTTGGGCTCCCAGATAGTCAAGAAGACAGCGCGTTTGGCTTAATTGAAAGCTGCCTCGGGTTCGATTCCCGGTGGGAGCCCATATTTGAGAAATTACCTCAGCTGTCGCAGCTCTTAAAATATGCTACTACAACTAACTCTGTATTTTAGAAAATTAAAATTCATAGGGGCAAAAAATACGAATGAATTTAACTCTCTGAAAGAACAATGTTGAAACTATTTGGATATATCCCAGCTTCTCAAAGAGATCATATTTTCCAACTGTACGCTTCAAACATGAATATCAGGATGAAGACATCAATAGCAAATTATAGCCATATCCTTTGTGCGCATAACTCTCAAGACAACTAACTCAACTCTCAAATCAATTATGAAATACTTAAAAAGAGATTACCTTTGGGATAACAATTCATCGCGAATTTCCGATGCCGAATGCAAATTGAAAGAGGAATTAAGAACTGAAACCTCTATGTCAAATAAGTTCTTGCAGCTTATTCATAGTCCATTCATTGATAATTTCAGCCGTAAAGAGTAAAAATAGATAGCTTTCTATTTTAACGAAATACTCCAGCGAATATTTCGCCCTTACTTTACGAGTACGGGTGTAAATAAAGCTTTGGGTCCGATTACCAAGTAGTGATTCGAAGACTAAATTAGCCACCCAATTAACGGCTTATTTTACCATTCCGTTTGACCGTTAGAATTTCCTCACGTCTGAGGAAGAGGCATTGTTATGCAGAGAGGAGGATAAGTTTTGTATGAGGAAATGGGAGGCATGAATAGATAAAGCGAAGAATGGTTGGGGTATTCGGTCCGATACAAGGACAGAGAGGACGGAACAGTAAAATCATCAAATAGTTATGTAAGTATACGAAGAAAGATGATGGGGTGAATGCTATGGAAGGCTATCAAGAGATCATGATGCAAGATACAAATAATAATTTTAAAAACTTCATATTTGCACATTTGAAATTAATATAATTTTTTAAATGTATGTGCAGACATAAAAGAAAAAAGAGAGATATACTATGAATAAACTACAGTAACTGTAAAAAGATAAAGAGGATGAAAATATATCAATTAAAAACAACAACATGAAAGAAATACAGAATGGGAAAGAAATGTGATTTGAACCTGATTTGTTTGCTCATATTGGTTAGCTGATGTACAGAAATGCCAAGCAGCTTGTCGCGTCACTTATTTAACAGTGCAAGAAAGGCCATAGGATCAAAGGGTCACCGAGGACCGACCGAGAGAGCATGATGTCAAATTTGAATGTTTAAGCACCTCTCCCACTTTTCAAAATATATTGAATTGGTATGTTTAATTTTTTTCGGTTCAGCGCATTGACAGTAAATGCGAATTTTACACTTTCTGGAGCAATTAGATTTAATCCATTAGGATTCCGCTTTTAAAAACTGCGATTCATTTTATTCGTAAAATTTAAATCTCTATGCTTAGTAAAAGCTATTTTAGGATAAGAAAGGAGAACATAGTAATAAGATTCCTTTGGATAACAAAGAAGTATTTTTACAAAAACTTTTATACAAAGTGTTTTTGTGAGACATTTCTTTTCGTGAAGCAATTTCATTCATTAATTGCTACAAAATGTCTTTCTCCTTATTTCTGCTGCGATTCAGATCCGACCAACGAAGGAAGGAGAAAAAGTCAGAATAAGTGAACCGTTTGATTTTTTTATCCATGAAAGCTTCAAGGATTTCGCAAAATGCACTTATTTATCTAATATAATTTCAATTCCTGATGAATATGATTAAGTTTGAATGAAGACAATACTTCTGTTAGAATAATGAAATCAGGATAGTTTTTAAAATAGTTATATGAGAAATAGGTCACTGCAAGAACGATACATTTTTTAGTGTACTTTTAAAAATATTCCATTTGATGCCAAACGCACGTTTTCTTACATTGTGTCTGTAAGTGATCGTCTCACAGATCGTGAATTTCCAATAAATACGCTGCGATCCAGAGAATAATTACATTCCATTAACTTTACCGGTATTTTCTATCATGTGACTGTTTTTATTTTCAGTAAACAGCTTTAAGGATTGAGCGCATTAAAGTTAATAACATGTTAAATACTATTACATACAAAATAACTACTGTTCAAATACTAAAAACTATGCTAATACTACTCATCAATTCCAAAATTTTCTGACCAAATTTATGTCCAAAAACTAAGTTTCCCATTTTTAGACTCCTAAGCTATGGTGTATGGTAGATGATAAATAATGTTCATTAATTCCTTAAAGTAGATGGACTCTTTTACGAATCTTAAAGTGATAACTGTTAATAACTGCACTCCGAGGATAGATGGTTAAGAAACAGCTGTGAAGGCTAAATTCCTTACTTCGAAAACCTTTTTCCCTGACCCTTCATATTTTCAATATTTTGTAGGACGTTGGGTATACAAGGTAGACCAGCCAGAAAAAAATATAGCTCTTAGCATCGGCTGAAAAAAGAATTCCGAAACCATCGACATTTCAAATACATTTAGATATTTAAGATAACAAATTCTGTCTTTCGAGTATTCAACTATCTCGACCATGAAATCATATATCATATGGTCGTCATCCCCTTTATAACAAGAAAATTTCCTAGTATTTACCACGATGTCTTATGAATGATAATAATATGACTGAATTAATTTTCAATGCGGACGATTTAAATGCTTGCAATTTAAGAATCAATTTCGAAGGGTTTTTGAGTGATTTCTCGCTTTCAGGCTTGATCAACCAGCATATTTCTTTTGGTCATTGGCGATGTCTCTCAGAGAAGCGGGCGTAAGTGGTCCCATTTGATTTAGTATGGTTCGTCACTTTCCCCATTTACGTTCCTTCCGCTGATGTCTCTGTTCTTGCGCACTGAGGATGTGGCTTTCCCCAGAGGTCTTCAATGAATATTCGGTCGGCGTTTTTTGGGCGCAGTGGCGTCGAATCGGTGCCTACTGACCAGATCGTGGTACCGCGACCGGAAGGGGGCTCTTCTTTTGCAACAGTGTTTTTCAAGCGTGCACTGGTAAACCAGGGACGTAGCCAGGATTGGTGGGGGGGAGGTTTAGCCATGGAGTAAATAGTACATGGCATACAATCAAGGAGCAGGAATACTTCCGCTTAAATTGTAATGAAAAGGTAAAATGATTTATTTTAACATGTATTATGTATACCGTACGAATCTCCAGCGGTGCTTGTATGGCATAATTGCGAGAGGCCATTTTCTGGCATGCATGTTTAATGCTGCATCTGTTTCTCATATGGGGGGGGGGGGGTTGGACCCCCAAAACCACCCCTTGGCTACGCCTCTGCAGTAAACTCTGCACTAATGAAAAACTCTGCTTTAATTGAGCCCTTAAACCCCAACTATAGCCTTGATGCTAGGAATAGACGGAATTGAAAATCTCATTCGCATAACAAAGAATTTCCTTTCCAGGAGTCCCTGTAACGTGGAAGATCGAGTAACAGTTACGAGTGAATTTTTCACTTCTGTTTATTCGTCCGATTTTATAAGGCGCTCCCTCATGCGTCCTTCTAAATTCTTTTTTTGGAGCCTTGATTTCTTTTACGGAGAATATTTGATTGAATGAGACCAAGTAAAATACATCATGCTTCAAATGATTCACAAAAGAAATAGGTATTCATTCTAATTAATTGGCCTGAATTAATTTATATCCTCAATCATCCTATGTAAATTTTAGCCGTAAAACTATAGAGGCTTAAATGAAGAAATTTTTATGTTATACTCAGATAAAACTATCGGAAAAGTAAATTGTTAAATTTAACGAAATAACTCCAACTCGATCGTTGAACTTGTAATTTAGCAAGCAGCGCGAGGTAGGGTTTCAATCATTTTAATATTTCCCACCATGTTTAGCATCACAAGATTTAAAGTCCTATAATTTGAATTAAATCTCTCCAAACTCAAGTACATTTTGGCATAAAATCTCCTCTAACAGAGTGGACAAACTGATTTCTTAATATTTAGGTACTTAAGGAATTCATTTCGCAAAAAGTATTTTTTTAACTTCCATATCATTTTGCGTCCTTGTATCTATTTGTCAGAGTTCAAGATGGCATCCACTCATAGCATACCTATATGTTTATGGTTTTTCTTCCATGCCTTTCTTTTTTTTCCTTCAACAATTTTTCAGCTATAGTCCTCTTTCGACTCATTTTTTCGTGATTCCCATGATTGTTATTCAATTTTCTTACATCCGGAGAAAACGATTATGCAGCCGGAGCCTTGAGGAGGATATTCTCTTTTCTCAAAGAATTACTTTCACTGAATTCTCATTCGATGCTTCGTTTCCACCAGCACTTCCTCTCCGGTGTGTCTCTCTCACGGATTTGACGCCTCAATTGTCGTGACACTTAAAAGCTTCTCACCCGAAACTGTGGAAGCTCCTTGTTCTTGGCCATTCATCTGTACTTTCCAGTTAACGATTCCCAACCAAGTGATTCGGTTGAACGTCCAAGAAACGGAGAAAAGTTAGCATAAAAGGGAAACATTGAAAAAGCGAAGAAAGTGAAAGCAAATCGAATGCACTCATTCATCTGAATATTCATTCGAGGATTTATTTTCAACAGTCATCATTTAAACTGAGCCTTTGAGAGATGTCTCCATTTTCACGTTTCGAAATTAAAGCAACCGCTGGAATATAAGTATTTCTAACGAGTTGGGAATCCCTCAGAATGATTTTCATTTCTCGTTCATTAATGAGATGAATATTTATTCCCAGTCTCCCCGATTTTTTTTTTTCGTTTAGAGTCAATAAGTGATTCATTATCCTCAATCTGTTGGAAATAATGAAGAGCTGTAATAGTGATTGCGATTTTATTTACCGATAATAATTAAACAATTACGGCTGGCTTAAAAATTATGATAATTTAGAGAAAATGTTTGCTTTAAAAATAAAATTTTGTTTGAAGTATATCATATGAAACAGCTGATAATACGAATAAAGTATACATTGAAGATTCAAAGAAGATTGAAGTACTGACCGAATATTATCTGTATCCATAAAAGAATGTCTTCCATTAATATTTCCCATCTAAAGAAAACCTTTCTTTGTATGCAAGCAGAAATTTCTGATTTAGAAAATATCTTACCTACACGAATATCCTATGACGAATTTTGAAAGTATTACATTAAAAGAAGCAGCATGATTTAATTTCTCGCAAAGCGTTCTTTATGCATAAAATTTACGATAATAAAAAAATTAAGTACAACATTATTTGAGATTTTTTTTTCATTTTATGTAAACAAATCACTAAAATTATTTCATAGTCTTAAAAAAGTTCAGAGCATAGAGAAGAAAATGTTGATATCTTTCTAATAATGTACTTACAAATAAGTATTAAAAAAATGTATATATAAAATAAATATATAATAAATACATATAAACCTCTTAAAAGGAGAAGTACTTGTTAATTTTAAATGGACGATCAAAAATTATAATCCCATTCTTCTAAATAACCAGTTCTCTTTGAATATTGATTATCTCTTCTAGTTTACGGCATCCTATATATATTACAAATGACGAAAATTTTAACCCTTTTTTGTATATTCCGATGATATTTTGGCAATCATTTTAGAATTACCCGAAAGTAGAAGGAATGATTGCGAAAGGGACGTCCTTCTATTAGCGTCTGAGATTGTTAGATAAGATATCTTGCAAGATTCACTTTCCGTTCCTAGAATGAGCTTCCTAAGGCAATGATCGGTTTTTCAGACGGCATCAGTTCATGTATTTCAATGGAGAGGAAAAAATTCCTTGGAAGTACTTCCATTAAAACGAAATGACCACACTCCTGAAGGAATCGCAAAGTATGAACGGGAGAAATACCGCTCTTGATTTTCTTGTTGGGATAAGGTTGGGACGAAAGATAAAATTAGAGTTTTCGTTAATTTTTTTCTTCTTAAGGTAGAACAATTATCCGTCCTTTCAACTCTGACATTCCCTCAGTCATTCACGTTTATTCTCAGTTTCCTCCTTTTTCCTTTTCATGACCATTCTTGATTCATTATAATAAACTCTGGCTGCTCCCGATAGCCAAGTGGGCAACGCGTTCGACTTCAGTGAAAGCGGTCCCGGGTTCGATTCCAGGTGGGGACCTACGTGCGAAATGACCTAAGCTGTCGAAGCACTTTTAACAATACTACTACAAACCCATAACCTCGAGGTGATACTTTAAAGATTTGAAATAACACTTGAGATTATATCAACGAATTGAGCACACTTGAACTTAAAAAAAATCAAGATTAAATCGAATGAAATGTTTTATTAGAGATAAGATTTTGTATTGAGGAGAGGCCTACAATTAAGCATTAAGAGTGCTGTTATCAACAAGTAGCAATGCGTTAGGCTGACATTACGTTTATCTCAACAAGGTTGAGACATTAATTGGAGAACTTAAATACAATGTAAGGTAAAAAAATTCGTTCCCACGCGGTCACATATTGAAACTTTCTTTGCATAAAATATGCTGTTTCTATTCTATGATCAGGTAGATTCATTTGCATCGAATAATATAACATAGTTCTCCATTCCTGCTGTCACATTAAGTTACATGGTTAATTCTGAAGTCGAAATATTACATATTCCTTCGATGCATATTTATTGCAGCACTTCTATGAGTACTTTTTCTAACGGAA
Source organism: Ladona fulva (assembly GCA_000376725.2). Lineage (NCBI taxonomy): Eukaryota > Metazoa > Arthropoda > Insecta > Odonata > Libellulidae > Ladona > Ladona fulva. The sequence continues at coordinate 572,753 of KZ308274.1, forward strand.
GATGATTCTCATCTTTTGAGGATTAAACAAGTTTTCTCCAATTTATTATCAATGTTTATTTAGAGTTTTATACGTTAACATTTGCTTCAATATTAGATGATCTGTAACGGCAGAAATGTAAGAGAGCGTGTTTCCTAATTTTATTTGTATATGAGCTTGCTTACTTTACCAGTGTCTATTCTTATCTATTTTATTTTATCCTCCTCATTCCTCGGTTACTTCTTATTATAATTTTTTAATCTGATTAATTAATTCGTTTAGCTGGGCAAGTAATCCGGAGACAACGTCATTGATTTTAACACAAATATGCAATACTATATACAAAACTACTTACAATGCTAAAAACAGTGATACAGCGTTATCGACTGTTTCTGAATATCCCTTTCTAAATCTTTTTTGCCTCCTGTTTCCCACATCGCGTTCTAAACCACCACTTTCATGGTTAACTGAATTCTGCGGCAGTGATTTCCTCGAATCGGAAATAATTCCTCAAGACGCAGTCCACTCGAAATGGTATAAGTTTCCAAAGGATCTAAATTTGCATTAGGGCTATCAATTCTATTAAGTTACGTGCTCGCCAGCGTAGATGAAGCGTGTCTTGCATTATTCATGATTACCACTATGCAAATGGAATCGGGAAGCCTAAGGTTGGAAACAGTTCCCGCCAGTCAATTTCATTAAGCTTTCAGTGGCGTTAAAATGAAAATGATAATGAATAATCATCGTTAGAATTCGCATCAGTCTCTGAATCGGTAGTCTTAGATTTGGAAACCGTCAAAATCCCAGCACTCTGCTGTAATATCTACGTAGTCTTATGGTAGGTATGTATGTACATGAAGAATCCATCATTCCAAACATTGTAAAACCAGTTAATTTTTTACGTTATTTATGAGTTATTTATTTAATATCGGCGAATATTACTGGGTAAAGCAGTTTACCAATGAAAAAATCATGACTCAAAAAGGTGAATTTCTTACTCAGATTTTATTAATAATAGTATTTAGGAAGCATCTCTCTTTAAAACGCTCCTATGTGAGCCATACGGTTTCGTAGTTCTATTATTTTGGGAAAAAAATATATATCAGAGAAACCTGGAAGAATACGCCAATTTTTTAGTCATCAGTTGTGCTCTACCATCATAAATGTATGGAGTAGATTTATACTTTCTGATTTTTGTAATATGTAATATGGCTTCTTTATAATTACAATGGCTTTAAATACGAAGGTAGCACAACAACCTGCAACATTCAATTTTTTTAAATATCTTAATAAATTTAAGAATGAACTCAACGTGAATTTCTTGTGGAAGTTGATTCAGGTGATATGGAATCGAATCGGAGACTAGGTGCAAAAAAGCAGCCCTTTATCTGCGCAGTGATGACAAAAAATAACGTACAATGTTTGAAACGCATGCAGCTCCCGCTTTTGAAAAAAAATTGAGCGTTTTATAGAGAGTTTCACTTTTGCCTTTATATATTTATGTACTATAGCCAGGTCCCTGGGCGGTTCTGAACCATAGAGTAAAAGCAAAATTACTCTAGCCTGCATTACTGGAATAGACAAACTTCTGCCCTGAATGTTATCAGATTTATAACTACATATATTCCTTGCCAGTCAACAGTGGCGATGCAATTTAACTCCCATAATCACGAATTTAAAAATCCATTTTGGCTCTGAGGTGGTTTTAACACCCAAACCCCCCTGGCTACGCCACTGACCATAGGACATACATAGCCTTGGAGAAGAGATCTTTACAGGAAAATAATTTTCTTAATATTTACTTTCTCAGCACCACTATAACTTCGCATACTGTGATGTGATGTTAACGATCCAATTATCTAGGGAAGACTGACTTTGCTATCAAGGTCTCGACACTACTCATAGCCCCATTTGTGCACTCATATTAGGGGTACTTCGGCGCTTTTCCATCTTGTTTCTCCTATTCAAACCTCAGGTTTCACCTCTGAAATTCATTTTTATTCTTAATCATCTCCTTAAATCATCCTTCTTCCATCTTCCAGGGAATAAACCTCCTAATCTCGACACAAATGTTTTTGTCTACGTTTCGCTCTCCGAAAACGGACCGAGATAACAAATTACGCCCTCAGATAGTAACAAAGGACTCGAAAAATTTCAAAAATTCCAATGAATGCGGGGAAGAGTGAATCTCGAGAGAAATAACTCAATAGCCAAAAAGGGAGACATTTGGGAAGCTCTGATAGGTTAGTCGCGTACTAGGCGTAGTAGGAAGTGCTTTCCGAACGCGAGCTGCGATTTCCAAATGCGGAATATGCTATGCTAATGTCGCGAACCTAATAGGTTCCAACCTCTTGTTCCTGTAATCCCCTCGCCCCATTCTGCGAGTAAAAGAATGTGAGTGATCACCGCGGCGGAAGCGAAGCAGCTAACCGCACTCCACTCTGCGTATAAACATCTCCATTTTACGTCGACTTCCTCCACAGCGGAAATAAATGCGACGGGTTTCGAGCCGAAGTTCCTCGAGCGGGAAAAACTCGAAGCACCCTGAATGATTTACGCAATGTTTACTACGCCGGGGAGTGGAGTATTCCGTCCTCGTTCGTTCGCAGTAAAACACAGCTCCTCTCAGTCTAAAGAGCTCTTACCACGCCATACGTAGTGCGTAAATTTAAAATGTCCCTTTTCTTAAACCTTGAGGGGTTACCGGAAAAGGCGAGATAAAGAGGGTCCGCAAGCAGAAGGAGAAAAGGGAAAAATTTTACTTTAATTATGAAGTTAAACGTTGGGAAATTGTGTTGATTAGTCTACTCAAGTATTACTACCTAAGTTTATTGCTCAAGGCTCTCGAATGATCGCATATGTATTGATTCTCAAACTATTTTATCAGCGATCCTACTTTCCCTAATTGGTGAAGACCCTGCCATATCCTTTTATCTTTGAGACAGTAAGGGGTGACATTAGAGGTGGCATGCGTGAAGGTTAATTAAATTGCTGAAAATATGATCTGAATAAATTTAACTCACTTCCTATAGTCTGATTATAATGCGAATATCTTGAAATATATGGTGATTATTTGTACACAATTAGCAATCTTATGAAAGAAGGCGACAATTGTGATTTTGAATGTTATTGAGAAACCTAAAACCGTACAAATGCTGATGGCATAATTCATCTATTCTTGAAATCCAAAGTGGACAACTTTGGACCCTTTCTTGGCAGAATATAATAACGACAATTACAGAAGGTCATCACAGAACTGTAGTAACATTCCATAGATAATTTATAGATAGCCAAGTGGGAAGCGTGGTTGGATGTGCGAAATTACCTCAGCTATCGATTAGATCAGCTACGATAATGTATTATGTATGTCAGTTCGCTTTGACTGAAGAAGTCATACAGTAGGGTGCACAGATTAATGAAAATCTAAAGAGTTCAATGTCAAATTCAATTATATTTCCCCGGAGGAAGGAGGGGCGAGCACATCAGTATTGGACCACACCTTGAGATATCGAGCTCATCGCTTTATCGTATTTTACGATGAGCGCCCCGCCTATCATACAACGTCACCAAAGAGCAGGCGTTCAAATCTCTCTCTGTACCCACCCATCCGAGCAGTTAAGTAATTTTTATCTCTGTGTCACTACTCGGAGGTACTGGAGGCTGAAGCAGAGGGCGCGTCCACGAATAATCTCTCGGGGGCCACCGTCTGGTCGTAGACGTCGGGAGAAGGGGAGAGGTCCGGGCTAGCAGCCAACTCAACCGCGTCACCACATAACGGACCTTCCACCCCTCTTTCGCCGTCATCACCTATGTCTTCACCGCTCCCGTCTGCCGCCCACCGGCTTTGCAGACCCCCACCGACCCTCTGCCCCACCGCTTCCCCCAGAAAAAATAGATTTTTTCTCAACTGTCGACATTGCTTCGCATCTCCGTCCGGAATGTCGCAAGGACCCTTTCTGGAGCCATTTTTCTTCACCTTTCGTCGACGGAAAAGTTATCTGCGAGGAGGCCTCCGGAAACGTCCTTTGTGCATCGCTATCTTAGAGTCATTCCGAGGGATGGAGGGACCTCAAAAATATTACCGTTAACGAAAGATTGTATTGAAAGGTTGAGAATGATATATATCCGAAGAGATGAGTTTCTATGACGTGTGGGAATGTAGTTTCGGACAGAACGTCCTTTTCAAGGGGAGGTTATGAAACCAAAAAGAGGGTAACAACCTAAAGGAAGGCAAAAACGATGATTTTCGGGACTTAGCTACAGTTCTAGTCCACAATATCAGGATAATTATAAGTAAATAAGTTGCATGCTCATGAAAAATTATTTCCTGGTATAACATCTCAAATAAGTGTTTCGTTTCCTCAATCCTCACATCTGAAATTTATTCTCTTAACGCGAACTTCCCGTAAGGATGTACCTCCGTATCCGAAAGTATTTCATTGAGGAAGATTTCGCTGAAGAATGGGGAGGATGTTTGTTATTAATTCTCTCTCGGAGCATTTATAAGGTCTTCCTTGCATTCACAACTTTCATTTTCGTGAAGAAAATACTTCTTCGGAATCTCCAAACTGTCGATTCATTACCAGATTTCATTTACAAAAATGTTTGAAAGAAAAAGTTAACACTGTGTCTACTTATCGATGGAAGAATTCATTGAAGTCTTTTAAGACGGATTTTCTCCTGCAATTCCAATGAGAGATTCCCATTATTCAGAAATAAAATGAGATAAAAATGGTAAATATATATCATGTAAATTAAAATTTATAACTGCGAAGCGTATAACGTGTTTCAGTTGTGATGGAATGTAACTTAGTGTGGTGTGTATTTCTAATTGATAAGTGAAGTGTAATTGTTGTAAATATGGGTATTGCAATCGAAGTCAAGAGTAAAGTGGATTTATAATGTGATTAGAAGGATATTAATATACTGATTATTTGCAGTTTGTTAAAAGTGACTTCTCCTATACATACTTTTGTATTTCGTTAGATTAAAAAATGTATCATTATTATTAAATATGGCAATCCGAAGTCGGTAAATAAGAAACGTTTTATCTATGATTTTCTTAAGAACTTTTATATGGTTTCATTCCCGGTGGGGACCCCCGTGCGAAATAATCTTAGATGTCGAAGCACTTTTAAGAAACTACTGCTACTTTTATAGGAACAAGAACGCTTCATTTCCTTCTCATTATTTCAGTAATATACCAAAACCTCTGAGCTGCATCACGACTGATATTAAATAATTAAACCGACGATGGTACGGGTATTTCCATAGAGAGCAGGTATACAGTCTAATTATAGCTAAAACTTCTTCGCCTCTTGACAATAACCGTGCCCCCGAGTCACAAATCTCAGCTCATACGCCCACGGCCAGGAAACCCCGAAATTCGATCGGCGTTTATTACGAGATAGACAGCGGAATAAAAAGAGACTGCCCGAGAGGAAGGCAAAGGAGATGGGTAAAAAATAACGCCGATGAACACGTAGTAGTTGGAGCAAAGGGGATAGGTTGAAAGGTCAGTGACCAGCGTCGGCATTCACCGTTCGGATGACCTTGACCTCATCTTCCGCACGCTTCCTCGTACGCTTTGATAGCGTTGTTTGTTAGCGAAGATCTTTTCAGCTTCTCGTCGGCTCCTCACGCGAGCTGCCGGGTCTAGGCGGGGATGCTGCGGAAGAATGTGAGGGAGACCTTAGACGGAAGGCGGGGGAAAAGTGCTCGGAAAGTGGGTCGTGGTTCGCCCAGGCCTCGGAATTCCTCGCCGAAGTACGCCGGAGTGCCTTCTCGCGCACGTAAAAAGGGTATCTCGATTATTCCGAGACTAATCCGAAGAGCTTTACCCTGGCTTCAAAGCCCGAGTAGTTTTTTGCGCCTCCGTCAGGGAGAGCGGCTTTCAAAGACATCGTGTGCAGTATATCTCTGGGTGGCCTTTTTTGTCGCGGTTGAAAAATGCCCGTGAAATGGGTTCACCGTTAAAAGAATAGTTCCCTCGAGTCGGGCGGATTTTTTACTAAAGATTGTCCGATAAGATGGCACCCTTGAGTCGTTTCCAGAGCCAGAGAGGCCCCTTGGGAACGATTGAATGCTCTGATATCAGTGAGACGTGTTTTTAAAGGGTGCATTCCTTTACCGAAGAGTGAAAAAGTGGTTGGATTCCCACTGAATGGTGCACAACTATCAATAATGACTGGGGCCTTTGGAAACAAGGTCAAAGCGTATAGTTGATAAAAAATATATGTAGCAGTACTGTTGAAAGTGCTTCTACAACTAAGGTTATTTAGCACGGGTCCCGGGAATCGAATCCGGGACCGCTTCCACCAAAGTCGAACGCGTATTCCACCTGGTTATCCGTGAGCCCAAAAAATAAATGTACCACAATTCAGAAACATCCTGGGCACAGCTTTTGAAGTATTTCTTCTAAACGAGACATAAAAAATACATTTTTCGCTGCGTAAATTTGCTTGAGGATAAACATTTTTAATAAACAAGGAAATTGGAAGTAATTATGGAGAATATGATTCTTATTCATCCAAATACAATATGAATATGATCAATTTTTTTATCCAAAGCGATGGCAACCATTACAAAAGACGTTCTTCAGGGGTGCTTAATTTCACGTGTTTTTTTAGTTTTCCTTGTTTTTATGTACCTTTGTGACGAGTGAAATAAATTATGTTAATTAATGAATAACTTTCCGGTAATAAAATAAACGACTGCTTGATGACTCAAATTTATGACCGTGGTCATAGGTTCTTATTTAATCCCGCTAAAGTGACTTTTATAGATTGAAGTATAATGATCAATATAACAATAGTTTAAAGAAACGCCTTTCTTCAATTCATCGCATCCTAATGTTTCAGCTGTTTAAGCGTCATAGGGATCTGTCCGTAACGTATACATCCGAATCTTTCTCGAGGCATCATTAATCTACTTAAAACAGCTGTTAAACCTTTCCTTTTTTTGAGGCTCGTCCCCCTCGAAAACAAAATAGCGTTTCCATAAATATTACTTTGAAATTTCCTCAGAGATGACAGCAGAAGTTGATTTACGGAACTCGATACAGGATTCGTAATCCTTCCGCGCGATTTTCTCATGGCCGAATATGAATCTTGTTAATCAGAGCGATATGCTCTATTGAATCGGAAACACCTGTTCTCAGCTTTGACGCCATGATCAAGAATTCTCGCTTCCTCCGTCCTCTTTCCGTCTAATGGCGAATGTCGTTAAATACAGGTTTGAATAAGCCATAGGAAGCGTTTAGGTGATTTTGTAAGAAAATGTAAAAAGTGTGCCAGTAAAAAGAATGAGCCGAAAAGAATTTCCGTAATTAAAAGGAAACATTAGCTGATATCCTCTACGCTAACGAGGTATCAAGGCTAAATTTCTTTAGTATCAAATTAACCGAATTTGAAACTGTTCTTGATGTTGAATATTTATGAATGTACATCCTCTTCCCTAAAATGTATGTCCTTTCTTCATTCCATGCATACGAGGGGTAGTTAATCCGAGAGTATCAGTTACAAAGTATTCTAATATTTCCAATGATTGTTACGGTAATAATTTTCACTGAAATGCCATTTAAATGTTTTATTCAAAATGCTCTACTCCTGTGTAAGTTGTTACGTGATTTAAATTTTAGTTCAAATTTTATTTAAGTTGAAAGAGAGATAAATCATTTTTTTCGAACGCAGATGTTGTATTAATGGAAACCGTTTTATTAAAGGGTGACTGAGGGTGTTTTAATGAAATATAATTGTTTCGTTCATGAAATAAAAAATTAATAATTAAATATCCCCTTGTCTACTTAGAAAAAAATGAAAATATAGGAAATATTTTAATACCTGCTTCTTATACCTATACTTTTATACCTAATTAGCAACATAAATATTAATCTAACTTTCATTCTATCGAATTCCTACCAGCTGTCTAAAGGTCAACAATTATTTTGAAATGTATATTGAATTTTCTTGCGTTGCTCTTGCTAATATTTCCCGCAATGTATTCAAAGAGAAAGGATTAACTTTCGATATCTTCGTTTTTCTTTCTTTCACCTCACTAAACTCATGCTAAGAACAAAAGATTTACAAAATAACCATGTAACACATCGCCCAAAAACTAAGTGCGAGTTATAGTGCTATCTATTTGGGCAATGCGATGGCGGTAAAGGTGGCACATTCCATAAGGCACACCTAAGCATCATCGCTAATCGTTTAAGAGGTTTTTCCTGCTCGTCCTATTAAACACGAAGGAGTCAATTCGGTCACGAGAACAACAACCTTTCAGAGGACAGCTGCATAACGGATTCACTGAGATGGTCGAGGTGCGCCTCACGAGTTGAATCACGGAATTCGCGTTTCGAGGGGAACAATGGGTGGAATGCCAAGGAACCGAGAGAAAGTGAGAGAGGGAAAAGAAAGGCCAAATTGGCGGATAAGTTGGAGAGTGCCCGTGAGAAAATTCGTGGCAAGGAGATCAGTGTCAGATAGGCTTTCCATTTTCTTTGCGTTGTTATTATAATCATGCGTAATGGTGCTTACACAACAGATATCTCTTACGCAGTAAATACGCAATGGTTCTCGAATGAATTAGAGCAGTACCCAAACTAACCCTCATATAAAAAGATATGAAAATTATTTGCGTTACGTTCTCATTCTAGAGGATTTTCCTGTCCAAAAATAAACTTGGGATTGATTAGAAATAACGCGCTTGGGTTTATCTTACCGAATCCCTACTTTCCGAAAGTCTTTTCATTTATTCATTCATTCCTTTAAATCTTAAGAATTTCGATATTATCACCGATGCTCTCCATAGCAATTTCCTTCTAAAACAACAAATTAATACATTTGCATGATACATATAGTTAAAAAAAATGAGTCGTACACACTTATTTTTAAATCATGAGTTAATTTTATATCTGAGAAAACTATTCTACTATTAAACCCCAAGTTAAAACACTTTCATTTAACTATGCTAGCTTCAGTTTAAAAGAACTCCAGAAACCATCAACAATGCTATTATTGGACGAAGCTCTTTGAAACTGCAACTAACTCAACTATCAGGAGCAACTTCTAAGTTCTCCGTGCTAATCGTAACTAAAATTATGAATGGAAGTTGGTGAGTTTTTTACTGCTAAATCATGCAATACTGAGAATATTTATGAAGATAATTGTAGCTATAGGATCGACTTGGTAGGGTGTCACTCGGTATAACCGATTAAGCAGCATATCTTATAAACCGACGACCGGTTTCGGCATAGATCATGCCATCTTCAGGCCAAGAGATTCGTCGTTTAGATTTTTATTGTTTTGTAGAAACTTATATACATGTATAGTTTACTAAATATAGTAGCCATAGAGGCTTGTCTATATCAACAGTCTATCTTTTGCTGAAGTACGATTTCCGAAAACGACAAGTGTATCTTGCATACCACAGTTATAATATGAACTTAAAAATAATTTTTATAATCATAAATAATAATAAGATTTAAGTTCTTCCTCATTAGGCCCCAAACCCTAAAATTGAATATCTTTCCTTTTGAACGATGAATGGAGAAGGAAAAAAGCGCCATTAAAAATTAATTTCGTCTCCAAAAAAAGCTTCCGACCTCACATTTGGAAACATCTCTCATTCTTATGCCATGAATCCTTAATTATTTCCCATGATTACCCACGTGACCGCCGCGAGGAAAAACTTTCTTCCATCCGGACGAGCTGATTTATTTAAATGCCGGGGTAGGACGAAAAAAAAATGCAACTCTCATGAATGGAATAGGCATCAGCGGGGCAAACGAAGGGAAATCCCTCTCAAAGAATTGGACCACTCAAGTCAGCAGTCGGATGAGTAATTTTGTCAGTGCGAGGGAGGAAAAGCCACGGGAGAAAGTGCCTTCCTTCCCCTTGAAAACATAACACGTATGTGCTTTCCCGGATGCCTCGCTCCCAATTTCGTGAAACGGATCCTTCCTCAACCACCGCGCCTCAAAGTGCTGGAGTCACCGGAAGCCGCGCCCTCCAGGAAAGGGTTCTTGCTATCTTGCGGTCGCACAAGCCCGCCCCCGCACAAAAGGAACTTATTCGCCAAGGATAACAATGGGGTGAAAGCGGTCGCGTGCCAGCGCGCGATTTGTCCCCCGCTAAAGGGAAAAAGTGGCGAATTACGAAACGGAGGCAGCATTGAAAAAGATGCGAGAAAATGTTCCTGAAACTTCGCCGCATCCGGAAGAAAATTATGTGACTTCCGTGAGCTGGATCCGTCGCTGGAGTTTCTAAAAATTTCTTCCGCAAAGCTGGTTTTACTTGGAAACCACGATTCCGAAAGGAAATAATGTTGCTCTTTTCTGTTTGAATTCAGACGATCTACAATTATATATTTTAATCAAAGGGATACTGAGCTGTGATGACGATTGGAAGCACTTATATGTTTTACGGAGGTTTGAGGACTATGTTTATGAGAATGCATGTTGTGGAAGATATATCAGGTGTAGAAACGTTCTTATTTTCGTTAGTCTGAAACCCAGAAAAATTCGCTGTTCCTTACTGGATTATCTTATATTTTAGAAAACGTGTATTTTATCGAAACTTGTCGGAAAGGATCTAAAACCCCCCACGGATTCTATTTAATGGTACATACTACTTCTATATATCCATGTATTAATTCATAATTATACTTCGAGACCACTTCATTATTTTACCAGGGGCGGAGTTATGATTAGACGCAATAGGCTGAGGGCCTCATCCACATGGGGGACCCATTAAAACTGTATTAATAAATTGACAATAACTAATTGTTCTGGTTTTTCGCTTCAAAAAGCGTTATACTTTTTGAGTAATTCTGCATCATATGTTTATAGAATATATTACATTGCTCAAGTCACTCAGTAAAAAATCTACCCGTCATTCTTTGTAATTTATAGAAATACTATGTATTGTACGTAATTCAAAACTAGTTCGTTTACTCTTGCCGTACTAAAGCCACTGAAATTTCTACGGGGTGTATATTTTTGTATTATATGAAAAAATTCGAATTTATACTCTCCTATGTCCTTGTGGGGGCCTCAATCTTATCTTAGCACCTAGGGCCTCTGATAGCTCAAATCCGCCCCTGTTTTAACGCTACTTTTTCTAACACAGCATTTTACGAAGTACAATTAAGCGACCGTTAAACCATCCGCTCTGCATACGCTACATGTTTACTGTCTAAAATGAATCAACGATAATCTTTCTCGAATCTTAACTGAATCATAAAAAAATCTCAAACTTATTTCAAGGTGATTGCTGATGTTATTATCCTAGATGTCAACAGACGGTAACAATACTTCAGCCCAATATTTTAGGGTATTATTCCAGCACTCTATGAAACATCACTCCATAACGGCCCTCCTCAAGATATTACGTTTCTGTCTTTGTGCTAGAAAGAAAGCATGAACCGTAAGAATGACTCACGTACTCATTTAGCCGGCAGGAATTCCATATATTCTCTTCTGGGAAGAAGAAAGTGGGTGTAAATATACGGCAAATGTTCGAGTCTGTCAACCCGGAATCGTTCCATATGAATCATAGACTAAATTGATTGCCCGACCTTCCACGAAATATCAACGTAAAGACACTCAAGTTTAAGAGGTACAATCCAGTTCCGGATTTCTCTTTCAACAAATGCGGAATGTATACTATTTTTGGCATGATTCAGGCCCTTTCCCTTCTTCCATGAGATGGAGCTGTGCAAAAGTTTGAATAAAAAACTATTAACGACTGCTACCGGTATAAAAATTATTAAATATTATTTATGTTTTCCAGTATTCATATAAGTGCCGAGTTTTTTTTCTTAACGAGTGACTGGATTTGGTTCTGAAAGCGAACAGTAATGAAACAAAAGGATATATAAATATATACGATATGCGTTGGCATAAATTCAGGGAAATACAAGCCAGTGTTTTAAATAAAGCCAAAAAGTCCTCCGCAACTCACACCAAGATAATACTTTTTATTACAAAAATACAGAGATAAAATGCTTACTTTGCAGGAGGTAAGTTACAGTATACGTACAGCTAAATTCAGTTGATATATTTTCCTATATTTCCAAAAGTCTACATTACTAATATCTTTGATGAAGGAAATGCGAGTATGCCTTTAACGAAACAGAGGTCGTCATAGCCTGATTCTTTTATCTTTTCATATTTTCCATGCATCGATGCTCGGAGGCGCGTAGCTTATTTTTAGATTACCGCTCTCGTCTGAAAAGAATTGCAATGAACTCTTGTTATAAAAGGCAAAATACTACCAACTTAAAACTGGTGAGCATGTAGACTGAAAAAATTAAATCCCATCAATCTCACAAGGGAATGAAATTTCTAGCTCGACTGCGATGAAATCCCAGGCGTTCGTTTTTGAAAACGAAGAATAGTTGCACGCCGTGAGTATTGTTTGGTCTTTACCGCACTAACCGCACAACTGGAATCAACAAAACGGAATTGAATCAAAACTTCGTGATTAGATGCGAATGTTTCACTAGTTCCCGTATCGCCATTAGCTTCCGCACTAAATTCCTCATATTTCATTCCTCGGATAACAGTTGCCCTAATTTAACTTTCTTAGAAGCCCTGGTTCGGAGTCGATTAACACCTTGTCAAATATTACAGGAAACCCAGGCGTAATCCAGATGAATAATGGGACGGCATAATTTTCGATGACCTCTAAACTATCCTCATTTCCTTCCCATTTGCTTCCGTACTTTTGTTTCCAATTCGCAATTACCGCCTTTTATCAGAAATGCTTCTTTCATATTTTATGTTTTTCCGGGAAACATTATTTCAAGAGGTGCGTAATCGTTTGTTCTCAGTTTCCTGTTCGCCTTAACAGTTCGAATATCTGTGTCAATAGGATAACAGGATTAATAAAATTAATAATGCGATGGGGGGAAGTGAATATCCCAAGAGTTCCGCTTTCAGTTCTTTCTTCGGAAATTTTCCAGATAAATATTCTTTGATAATTTCAGTACAGGAAACTACATGCAAAACTTAATGATTCCACCTTTTCTACGTTGCAATTCATTGATTGATCGTCATAAGTTGTGAATTCAGTTCGGTGAGACCTTTACAGTAGCATAATAACCGTATCAACGGAGGTTTCTTCGCCGCCACGAACTCAGATGACTTTGTCTCTGTACCACATAGTCAGATATACTTTGATTTTTATAATATCTTAAATGATAGGAAATTCATTTATGTTTCCTGTGAGTGTTTCCTATAGAACCAATATATTTCACGTCAAATCCCGACGAAACCAAACAGTAAACCTGCCAAGAGAATGTTTTTCATTTAAAACTGTGGCAGAGGGTGTGAGCACCAAGCGTTCGAGTTAACTCTTTAGCTTATTGCTATTGCGTATCGTTCGCGGAAAGAATGAGCCCCAAAAACGAATTGTCCTCGCATCTATTTCTTTTATTTTTCGCTCATTGCCAGATTGTCCGAAGTAGATGAGGGTCGCAGGATACCGATTACGTCTTTGATTTCATCAAGCAATCGCAGACTAGCTTCTAATATCCTTTCTTTCAAGGATTCCCAACCTTAGTCTTACAGAATTTTCGTAACGCTTGCTTTTTTATCGTAGCACTTTTTACAAACTCTATCTCCTTGTGATGCATTTAGTTTTCGAGTTTTAGTAATTCCTCAAGTATCTGGATATATCATGTAAAACGTTAGATACAATTCATCATTGAAATTTAGATAGACATTCAATGGCGGAGATATTGAATGGAGCAATGCAACATTTAAATGGAAGTGAATTTTAATTACTAGGCGCGGATTATAAACATTTGACTTGCAAACGACCTTTTCTATCTATTAAATTTGTGCTGCCATTTAATTGCGCGTATTTCCCTCTAGGCGGAAAACAGAAATTTGTGCTTTTTGTACTAAAAAATAAGATTCACTCCTCTCCTACTCCATTTATTGTCGGCGAGGTTTTAAACTGCATTTACAAACGTCAGATCGAATACTTCACATCTTTCATGAAATATTTATAACTTCGTAATTTATAGCTCAACCGAATCCGTCCTCTATGTCTTTTTGATTATCATTCTAAAAAAATGTTACCTTAAGAGAGAAACATCTCTAATTATCATCAATAACATTCCAATGACTTCCCCTCTAATACTATCTTTTCACGGTCTATTTGCAGACTACTCGTTCGGTTCAATCCAGGAGCTCTTTTTATGCTATTTGCGTGTTTTTATACGTTTTCATTTTCACAACATCCTTTGATTACTTCCTGCAAGGATCTCTCGCTCCATATTTTTCCGCAGTTTTCTCCGCCTCATTTTATTTCTCACATTTTTTATGATCTCGATTGGCTTTTCGATACGCCGTACCCCAATATCAAAAAATTCTTCTCTGAATTACCATTTCCTTCATAAAAGTACATTTCCCATCGTGAAACGTTGTATACCAATCTTTTCTAGTATCTAGTTCTTTCTCTGATCTGATACTCTGATATACTAATAATATAAATACCTTGGACACGTAAATTCTTTTATTCACCGGATAATTCTTTGATTGCAAATTTGACTTCTGATTTGTCTTTCAAGATCAGTCATGAATTCAATGTAATAATTTCATGATATGTGAATACCCCTTTCCATTTTAGCATTATCTATTTCCTCTTCCCTTATAAATAATCTCTACGGAATAGATTGTTCCGGTTGCATAAGGCAAAAATTAAAATAAGCGTAAAATTCTCTCGAGAAAGTAACTCGTGCTTCTTTTACATATGTATTTCGCCGATTTTAATCCACTGTTCATCGACAGTTTTAAGTATTTCGAATTTAAGCCGCCAGAGTTAAGATATGATAGGAAACTATGAAAGCTATGAAAAACGGCAATTCAAAATTCTGCAAAGTACTTTTGGACGTTGCAGAAAATAGTAAATGTGATTCGTACTGAGTCGCGATTTGATTAGTCACCGTCATCCTTTTGTCAAACTATTGATAACTCGAACTAAATCACTCGTGAGGTAGTTTCTAAAAGTGCGTTTTCTATCTTTCAGTTTCCTTGGTTTTGTGATAAAATGGGTGTTACAATTCCAGGGAAATAAACCGGAAAACCTCAAGTATTTAGAGATGAGTTCTGTATCTAATGTTTCCCTTGTCTTCGTGTATTCGGGATTTCACTCTTGAGAAAATGAATAACCTACCGACATCGGAGGGGTTAATTCCAGGGTGTTAGAGACCACTGCCTGCTGTAACTGTAAAACACAGTGGCTCAATAGCATTATAGTGAACCCTCCAACCTTAGATAATAAGTAGGGAAGAATGTGGGGCAACATTTCTTTCGGCGTCTCCCGGCACGCAGGGTATTTCCGCTGCGTCACTTATTTAACAGTTCACGTAATGAGAGGTTAAAATGCAGCCTCGCGAGATTTTATTTATATTCACCCAGACGAAAACAGAGGAGAAGAATGTGTAATCAAATTCAAACGACGAGGGAACATAAAAGAAATCTCGTTGATGAAAGGGGTCAATTTTCCATGGCATTCCGCTTCGATTGTCTCTCTCAGGACTTTCGTCTTCGCTCTTTTATTTGTGAACACATCGCAATCTTCCCCGTTAAACACAGGGTCGTTTCCCAGATGCTGTCCCTCGGCCGGTTTTTGCCGTCCTCAATTCCCGCAAACCCTTCAATCTGCTCCCCGATGGCCTCTGGCTCATCCTCCCTAAAGACGTGAATGGTCCGCTTGAATCGACCGAGTCCCTGTGACGTGTTCCGAAAAATCACGAGTCATTCCGCGGTACCCTCCCGCTTCCTCGATTGCGCGTTCTGCATCCGCTGCCGTGACCATGCACCCGTGCAGGGAACGGAGGGGAGGGGGAGTGGGTCAGTGGGCCCAACAGGTGGAGAGGATTAACAAGATTGCTCATTCCGTTCCCTCGCTGAGTTATTCCAATGTCCCTCCTGGAGAAAGAGGTGTTTTTCAGACGCGTACGTGATTCATGTTCGCGAGTCTGTTCGTTCCCAAAATGACTGAAGGTTCCGCCGAGCGGAGACTGGTTCCGCCACTGTTTCAATACGAGTTCTTTTCGCTGAAATGTCGACGTTTCCGACCACCACTCTGACCTACGCTCGACTCCCAGGTGCGGAGGGTCACGGACTGAGATTCAGGAATGAGCTCTCTCAGGTCAAGTGAACTGAGCATCGATCACGAACCCATAATCAATTCAATCGACGATTAAAATTTCCATGAACGTAAAGGCTAATGAATTTAGTACGTCCCGTACTTTGATACAGCCGAAACGCAAGATTTGGTGATCCTTTCTTGTAAGTTGCTGTATCGGGCAGACATGAATTAACCGCAACATCTATTTACTTTTCCTGTATTCAGAAGGAAACAAATTTCTTCAGTTAGGTACTAATTCATTAGCATATGTGCAGAATTCGTTCATGAAGGTCGTGAACCCTACAGGACCTTTTCTATCATCAATATTCAAGAAGGAGTTAATTTGTAATTTGTTGGCTTCTTATCATTGCGCAATATTAATGCTCGAAGGACCATTTCCCTACCTGGGGTTGAGAAGTTTTTGTTTCTGGTGAGAATGGAGACCTGTGTCTGCGGAAACTCACGTCATCCGTTCAGCTATATCGCTAAATTATTCGTTAATATTTCGATCAATACTCCCGTAGTAGCCAACCGACCTCATTTAAAATTTGAGACCACGTAATTGAATATCTTGTTCGTACAAATAGATTAAACCATCTCTTCGTCCTTATCATGAGAAAGTATTCATACCTCCGGTGTTCATTAAAATAAGTAGAATATTTGACCAAATGTTCAACTTAAATGTTAAAGCCTAAAAATCAAGAGGGATTACGTTAATTTATGTTTCTTATTCCTAATCTGGTGCATGCTATGCTTTTCGTTTTTCTAAAGGTGCAGGATACTGGAAAGTTCGTCTTTCGTTTACTTTTGCCTCACTCTTGGTCACGGCTGTGATGTTATGAAAGCTACTAAGGTACATGTACATGAATTATGCAGGAAAATGGAACGTATTTTATCACTTTTTTATTGTAATGAAAAGAGTTACTCTTAGGGTCATTGTACTGCTCTCGTGAAGACATCATTCTTCCTCCAATGCTATTGGTAACTAATGGTTGAGGGAAAGGGTTTAAAACGGTCTTCTAGGCTGAATGCTTCAACGACATACTTCCATTAATGTGCCCATGAAATTTTACAAGCAGGCGAGAGTTTACGATGTATAATATGTAAGTTAATAAAGCATGGAGTTGACGAACTTTGGAGCATACAAGCTAGGCAATTATAGAATATGAGCGACATATCACCACTAATCACCGATTACAAGCCAATAACAAATTTGAATCAAAGAAAAATAGTAAAAGTGACACTTTCCATGTTTACTTTCTCTAGTTAAGCATTCTTACGAATGTGAATAGACATTTACTAGAAGTATTGGGTTATTTCGGTTACCCTTCTCGTCAAGTCGTATGAATGGGAGTGTTAGTAAAGCTAGACTCGGCAGATTTGTAAGGAAATGTTTCTGAAATAATTTCTTATGATAGCCAAGAAATCGTGGAATATTATTTTGTCATTTTCGATCTATGGAAGGTGCATGCGTGTAAGCAGATTGTCACGAGCTAATAAGAACAGGTTCAACGCGTAAAACTAGAGCGAATCTAACTGAACATTAGGGCAGTTTGCGACGCTGGGACGCTAAATGGTCCACATATGCACAACAAATAGGGGAAAGAAGGAAATTAGAAGAAGGAAGAGGGAGGAAAGGTGAAGAGCGGAACCAAGATTCGATAACGTAACGCAAGTTAAAAATAGGTCGCGGATGATGATGGATGACTCGATTAATTAACACGTTTCCTCGTATTGTATGAGAAAATCCCCAATTTGACAGCTCGTCAATAATAAAGATGCTACTTTTTCTCTGAAATTGCCAAATTTTGGCGTGAATCGTACCCTATATTTATATATCCCTCTATGCTAACATTGATAGGAAATTGCAGCATTTAATTTCCGTCTCACCGAGAAAACCCGCCAAAATACTCAAATCCAAAGTATGGGTTACAGCTCTGTTAAATATTCAGTACAAACCGGTTGGGACCTCATACCCTCTACCATTAGCTACAAAGACATAAGAGAGGGAAATGAGGCTTACTAGGCAATAAAGGGTGAGTAGTTTGCCCTTGCTTTCCTCATTGGGCAAGATTGCTTCAAGCAGAACAAATCCATGTAAGTGAAACACAATGACTCTACGAGGGTTTACAGTTATATAGTGCTAAATAAAGATTGAGTGATAAATATTAAGGGAAATAATTGACGGCGAAATTTGCAATAATATTGATTTTTCCTTTCGTCCTATCTTTTGAAAGCCAGTTTTCGCTCGATATTTATGTGGAGTCTAAAGTGAATTCAGATCATTCGAAAAGAAAATTAAGATCATTCTATTTGTATAGGGCGAAGAAAGTGAGAGAAAGGACGAATCTGAGAGAGTGGTTGTTACTCGTCGGAAAAGAGAGTTAAAGTGACTAAAGCCTTGCATGTCTCAAGGAAAATGCCATTAACATACATTGAAGAAATGACTTGCGTGTAAGGGATTGGTTGTTAAGGTATGAAATCTTATGAATTCCGAAAAGAGGTGCAAATAACCACGGCCCATCTATGATACACCATGATTAACTAGATTTCGTAAACACATGCCCAAAAAATTATAGCATCGCCTTAGTATTTAAAAGCTGTGGCTTAGAAACCTTTCAGAGGAAATTGTGAAGCTCACCGAATCCCTAAGTACCTGAGTGATCCCGTAAGATATTTATCAAATCGGGTTACCGCGAACTTTAAAACAGGAAAGTTTTTTTATAATGATATGAAATTCATAACCTATCTTGAACTATGCAATTGAAACTGATACATCTTGTACTGTCCAAAGATCACGAGACATTTAAAGGATGATAGATATGTAGATTGGAGAGCAGCTTCAGAGAGTTTCTCTGCCATTAGGGTTAAGCAGATGCCTTGTCGTTCGACCACATTTCTGTCGAAACTGGAAACTATAGTGAACAAAAGATTTAACACAGTTAAGCTTTAGGCCGCGACATGGAAATGCGACCGCATTTTATGGAAATCGCAGAAATGCAACGCGTATCTTGCTGAGTACCAATGGCACACTACGCCACTTGGTACCGGATGCGTTTCTCGCTCTTCACTGCACTGAATAGGAAAAAAATACAACCGTTCTCTCAGCCAACAGAAGAACCAAAAGATGGGGAAAAGAGGATTTGCTGACGATATAAAAAGAAAAGGGTTTAATCTGAATTCGTTTCCTCGACTCGCCTAAGGTGTGCAAGGAACATAAAAAGGTGGAAAATGCGATTTTTCGGTGGAAAACAGGGAGGTTGAGTAACAGTATCCACTTTTGGGTCAGTCGATATGCTTCGAAGGGTAATAGGAAGATACACCACAAGAGGGAAGACAGTTACTGTTATCTCTCTCTTAATTTGGGTGATCTTATAGGGAGAAACTCAACTGAGGGCCTAAATATAGATATATATGCCTTTCATTTATTTTACTTTTTCTTTAGAAGGCAATAATATTTTCAATGGGCGCGAGTGACAGCTTTATACCAAGCTCCTGGGGTAATTAATTTAACGTGATCACTGGCGCGAAAACAATACGCCTTATTAAAACGTGAAAGATACTTGTTGCGTGGACAAGAAAGAACCTCTGGAAGTTAGCGCTTGAGCAGTAATTCCTTAACTATATTCAATTAATTGGGGTTACTTCTCCATTCGCGAGTAGAAGTCTCCCAATCAAAAAAAGATGCACAACCTGTCACCTCCTTAGCTTTAACGGTCCCGAGTCATCGGATGAAATTTGATTACAAGGAAAGAAGTAATAACATAAAAATAGAACGTGGCGATGTGCATTATTATTACTAATGGGAATATCCATGATCCTCCGAACTTGAACCATGCCTGCTGACGGAATCTTTTTAAATATGATTGCAAAATCGATGCATACGTAACCCGATGCGTCTCTAAAGTAAAATTTCTGCTTTAATTTTGTTCACTTTGATTTGAAATGTCTCTCAGATTTAGCTTATGTATCGCTTTAAGTAATGATGACTGTATGTATGAAATAAGAGTGATTTTTTTTACTCCAAATTTTCAATCGTTGCGTAATGTGATACAGGAAATAACCTCTGTGACTTGTTCTCAAGTCTCCTAGGGTAAGTGGCATGGACGGAGCAAATCGTTCGAACTTTCTCGGTTACAAATCAATAAAACGCATCGCTGCCCAGAGGAAGCGATCATCTTTGACGATACAGATGGGGAAGTGTCTCGGACGAGTTGCTGCCTGCCTTGCTATTCATCTATTTTGACAGCGAATCGAATCGACGTTTTTCGGCTTTGTCAGTGTTGCATGGCGTTTGGTTATATGACGTTCTTTACGTGAAAGGCATTTTTGAATTCAAATAAAACTATTTCATGCTGACATCAAAGGTGCCTAAATTAGCAGAAGCAAAAAAAAACAACCACAAAGTTTCTATTGGAAATTACGTAAACATTCCCTATCATAGAGAGTATTTCAAAGTCGGTCCTATCATTTGTTTGCACACTGTTTCGCATCAATGGAAGGTGCTGTCAAAAGTAAAAAATGCTACGATTCATCACACTCTATATAGGATCATTCTCCAAAAATCTGTATTCCACCGTGCGCTTCAAATAGATTTATGGTCGTTCCTCGCATGAAACTGTAACTGATTAACGAAAAGAGATCTAGATTACTTTTATTGACTACTCTGATAAGATCAACAGACATTTTATTGGCATGCCTTGTTCGCAAGGAAATTAGACCAAATTTATACTTTCCTTCTAATTGAAACTGAACTGATTCCATGGCCCAAATTCTTACCACACAAATGGAATGGGATTGTCAATTCAGTCTGAGAATGCTAACAGAATTTCACATTTATTCCCCCAGATTTTTCAATATTTTTTGTCGTTATCTTGTAATAAATTATTGTTCTTATACTGACATTCTCCTCTATTGCCAATTTAGAGCTAGCGCTAGTGTCCTGGACTTGACGACAAGAGAGAACTAATACGGAAGAAGTAGTAGTATTGCTGAAATGATTCGACAGTTGAGGTAATTTCGCACGTAGGCCCTTACCGGAAATCGAACCCGGGACCGCTTTCACCGAAATTGAACGCGTTGCCCACTTGACTGCCCAGGAGCCCGAATACGGAAGAATACGGAATCCAACGTATTTCCTACATTTCGAAAACAACTTCGTCAGAACATGCTGGCCAATGTCGTAGGTCTCATCTAGTTGCTTTTTCTTCATTCTCTTTTCATAATGTAAGAATCACTTAATCTATAAGATCGTTTTAATAATCCCTTGAGGTTTTTAATGACTAAACAAAGATATTTTATAAAAAAAAGCGAAGTAGTGTATGGGACATTCCCAAATGGAGGATTTTCATTTCAGTCATATAGATCAGAAGTTATATATAATTATATATATAGCTTCTGATCTTATATTATAGGTAAAATTCCTTCGGAATCATCCTCTAAAAGGATACCTCCTAACATTATGTAAAAATGTTCTCCCTTTTATTGCGGTTTTTGATGAAATTTGTACTGAAGCATATTAAAAATCAATCACAAAAAAGGAATATTTTTCGAAGTTCGATGTCTAAGTATACATAATATTCAGTAATTATTAATTTCAGGTCAAATGTTGACCAGGGCGTTTTTTGGATTGGACTGAGAATTGAATTTAGAATCGAATATTTAATTCGAATGACTTACTTCAGAGAACGAAGCTGAGCTACTTTGCGAGGCATAATAGACTCTTGAAATGAAAAGGAAGATGAAAAACAGTTGTATGTTTAGAAAAAGGGAGAAAATATGTCCCGCGAAGTAGGTAACTTTGCGGAAGGTGTGCGCGTAGTTAGTGTATGCTTACGATAAATTACTTCCTTCGGTTTTACGTTGTCTCTGGAATCAGGCCGGTATTTCCCTTTTGTTTTTTCCCAGAGAGGTAAACTGCTATGTTTGAGGTAAAGCGTCAGTTTGAGAAAGAATAAAAGGTAGGGAGTAAGGAGGTAATGTAGACAAAAGAGGGACAATTAGACGGAGATGGAAGGAGGTTAAGAAGTGATGATGGGAGAGAGGCATACGGAGCGAATAGAATGGAAGCGTGCGAGGAGTTGGAAGTAAGGAATAAGGGGGCATAACTGTACAAAACGCTCTTCCGCCTCAAGCCCGTCTCCCGCTAACACGTTCCTTCCACGCAAACACCTCTTAACCCCTTCTCCCCTAACCTATTCCCATAGGCCCATCTTCAGCTTCCCGCCACCTAAGTACGTACGTCTCCAAAGGCGAGACCTGGAACTAACTCCGATCAGCTGACTGCGTTCCTAAGAGTGTGACCATGTAAATGAGCATGGAATTTTCTTCGCTGGTAGCTCACTCGGATAGAATGATCTTATGAAACGCGCCGCAAACAGTAAAGTCCCTTAAAATGGGCCGATTAGACACACATTATGCGAAGTAGCGTAACTATTCACGCTTCAGGAGTTCAAAACGAAATATATGGTGATAAATAAAACCGGCCGCAGTAGCTGAGTGATTAGCGTGTTAATGCTCTATTACCAAGGTCCCTGGTTCGAATCCCGGTTGGATTTTTCCTGTTAGGGAATCGTTGTGTGTGTTCCTCCTTTGATATTGTTTGAAGCTCACCACTGTACTGGTCCAGTAAACGGATGTTTGTGGGGGTATTGGGATATAAATAAAAATAAATTAAGAAAAGTTTTGCGCCATGTCTGTTCAGAGGAAGTTTGCTCGTACACTCCTTTCTTGTTCGGTTTCCTCTATTGCAATCCGTCAATTCAATTCAATTTTTTAAAGATCAGAATCTACTAAATTGGTCTCGGCTTTGTTTTTCCATCATGAAAAAAAAATGAAAAACACACTATTACCTTGACTACAGAGAGTTTATTCTGTGGTAACGGTAAAGATCTGTTTTTCATTTAAAATATAATAGGATATAAACACTTGGATGGATGGATGGATGTTAAAATCACGGATAAATACCGTCCTCTACATTGAAGACATAAATCTCATCACCGTAGTCTGTCCAACATTAAGTAAATATAAAGACCTGATTAAAGTCAGCTGATTAAATTTTTAACAGTTCACCGTGCTAAATGTAGTAAGGAAATGCTATAGAGTACGGGTATGGACGTTATTCTAATCTGAAGAAGTAAAGAATAACTTTGTAATTTCCACAACATTTTTTTATTTAAACGACGTTTCTTCGAGTGATGACGTCCTTGTAGCCAAAACTAAGTGTTTAAATAAAAATTATTGTGGAAATAACAAAGTTATTCTTCAGTTATTCATAATGCCGTTCCACGTAGTCCGGCCTAACACGATTGATCAATTATTAATCTAGTGTCTTTGTTCGATATCAACTGAGGTGGACAGTTAAGATGGAATTCGCTCTTATATCCTATGAAGCTAGCCTTAGAAAAGTTAAGATTCGAGTATATTTATAGCTAATAACCCATTTAATTACCAATAGCGATATACCCATTACAATACCCATTAATTTACCAATAGCGATTGGCTTGGAACTGGATGAAGAAGTGTAAGTGAAGCAGATGTCGCTATAAGGGAGCTAGGCAACAAGATTCACGTTTTGATTACACGAAATATTCCTAAGAGGTACCGAAATGGAAGTAGGTTATTGCAGATATGAACGTTAGAAAAAGGTTCTTCCCTCCTGATATAGTTTAATAGCTCCAGATTCCACCGTATAGATTTTCTCAGATTTACCGTTCGAATGTAGCCTCTGTGATCGTCTATCCCTAAATAGCGCCCCATGGTGATGCGTTTAAATCGCTCCTTAAGAGTCAAAACCGGCCAGTATGGAAATGTGCTCTAGTTCTAGAAAAATTCAATCAATTATAGAGCATTTCGTATTTCTTAGCAGGACTGGGCCATCTGATATCATGAATCAGGAGAATTGGTTTAATATTGGATACTTGCTAAGAAATGTCAGCTTAATCGTGTGCCTTTTAAAGTACGCGATTTCTGTAGTGCAGCCTTATGAGATCTAGCAATGACGCCGACTATTAAACATATTGATGGAAACACATTCGTCTTTACCAAAATATTTAAGAGATCAGAGTTTTACCGGTATTTTTGATGTAGAATGAATTCAACCAAAACGATGAAATATCTAAGCACACCCGTATCTGAGGTGAAACTATATCAAAGAAATGAGAAAGTGAAAGGGAAGAACGAGAAAGTTATTTGTCTTCAAAACTGTCAAATTTTGGATGGGAATGGAAGCCTCAGAGACGAATATTTCTAACGGAGACAAAGGATCCGATGTACACCATAGAACAGCACTCATCTCTAACTAAAGTCGATGAGTATTGATAATCCGCAAGCTATAGAATAGTACATTCTACTAGAACTAATCATTCTGAAATTGACTGAAAATAGATACGAAAAGTACAATAAAAACGCCTCACTCAATGTTCTATCCTCCCACATGGATATTTTCTGATAGGATACTTCTTAGCATATTCATAATCTCAAAATTTTAAATTGAAAGCAGTACTATGTTTGAAAACGCCTTTGAAACGTTCAAAACGAGTCTTATTTTCTCTATAAAGAATAATTAAAAAAGAGCATAACTTGGCCAAAATATTCTAATAAAACATTGCGGTAAAGGTCATCATCAAGTCACCTAAATGGTCACCGGAATGGTCAAAACCATGGTTGTGGAGTAAAATACTGTGGTAAAGGTCTTCTTTTTCTTTATTCTTATAATAGACTTCCCTAAAGGTTAAGGCCGAATCATTAGATTCTTATTTTTTCTTAAAAAATTTAAAGCACGCACAAACTGTATGAAAAGTTCAATTTTTATACATTGTGATTTTGCTAATTCATTGCACAAACGTATACCGTTGAATCTGTTCAAATAAATAGATTTTGTAAATAGTGTAAAATCTGAAATATTCGTAGATTTTATAGAGGAAATTTCGAAGAAAAATAAAATTTTGAAATATATTCTCTACTACCGTTTACCCCTACAGGAAGATCGCTGTTAAATCCAAGGCCATCGGTTGACTTGGAACAATTTTGCGAATAGTTATGAGAGTCGCCTTGGGCGAGATCGCGAGTTGAGAGGCAGAAATAGAGAGGGCGCGGAAGTATTTCGAAGATGCTACAGGTGTTAGTGACTTACCGCCCTGTTTCATCTCTTAAGCTACTTTACTTAAAAGGTATCGTATCTTATTTTGCTTCAAATTTATTGATACATAAGTAGATAATCGAAGCTGACCAATTTCCTTCAAATTCTAGATGGAACCGAGTCCATTTCAGTTTACATTGGACAAAGCAACATGAAATCTAATAGGTCTTTTATGTCCAACCTCAAATTTGTAGAAGGGAGCCATACTAATAAAATAAAAGAACTCAGTACTTTCTACAGAAAATATATAATTTTGAAGTGACTAGTTTCATCAACACGTAGGAATCTTCAGGCAACTTTATATGCTACATGCCATATATGCTATTTGTTTTTACCAAAAACACTTATCATACTTTAAATATTTACATACTTTTCTATACTATTTCATACTATACATATTTTTCCTTCTAAGATAAATATTGTGGTTTACTTATCTCTTTTTTATGCCACATATTTTGACATTGTAACTATTATTATGCAGATTTCTGCGAAATACTTAACGCGACACGCTAGGAAGTCCATAAAGCAATTTTCTCGCTATTCAAGCAGGTTTTTCAAACATTTCAATCGGTAATACTTAAGTAAATTCAGTGATAGAATGAATGCATTTTTATTTCATACCCAATCACTTGGTAGTCTCAAATGTTGACTTCCGTCGACGAAGGTACGATTAAAACTGATTCTTCCACCCTTGGAATGGTTAACCCGGCTTCTTTGCTCATGACTTTTGGGTGCTAATGCTCAAGAAAGCGGCGAAACGAAACCATAACGGAATAAGACGGAAAAACTTTTCTGCCACGTCCTTGAATAAAATAAAGTAACCGAACGGAATCGAAAATCTCCAAACAAAGCCGTAGCCGAAGAGGTCGGCGCCCTGAGCATTCGGACATAACCGAAGTCGCTTCAATTTTTATCCTCTTAAATAGTTGGAAAATATCGGCTAAATATTTACGACACCGTGTAGCCTTGAGACGGAATAGTTTCGTAAGAGATGTCGGATTTTACATGGGACATTCACCTTCCTGTTGCGTGGACAAAACCTCTTCGTTGGAGTTTTAAAACCAAGGGGACCACTATCGCAATTTTAATTACGTGCCCCTGGACTTTGCTAATTTATTGCGAGCTTAGTATCAAAGATAATTAGTACTATTTACACCAAATTAAAAGTATTTCTATAGGTACTCTTTTTGTGGTATTTATTTTGATGGCGCAGACGGAAAACTAAATATACCGTGAGGAAATATCTAAATCAAGGTAGCAAAAAAACGGCACTTTTTGCAAGTTACGACTTTTTCGCGATATATAAAATTCAATTGCAAGGAAAAAGCGCGATTTAAGGCAACGCAATTTCTCCCAGAGTTGTATGGGAATGGTTCCAACGCGATGAGCTTTTTAAAATTTTCGAATATATGTTACATTGCAGTTAATCGGCGTAAAAGTTAAAAATCTTTCTAGTCCCAGAGATTTGTGTTCCTTCCTCTCGCACACTTCTCTCTTTACGTGTCCATGAAGTAGGGACGGAGAAGAGAGAGAGAGGAAAGGAGAAAGATGAAGACCGCGGATAGAGTATAGGTGAGTGAGTGTTTGTAAGAAGGAACCAGCGAGGCGTCACCCTGCGGTCATAACGGTACAAGGAGGAATGAGTTTAGAGTCCAAGGGGGTGGGGTCAAAAAGAAAAGGAGCCGTCGTGGAGGGTGAGGGAACGGGATCGACGTAACCGGGAGAGGCATAATTTCCCTTATCTCTTCTTCTTTGTGTATTGCCAACCTTGGCCAAGGTGAGAAAGAATGGGAGGAGAAAGAGGACTGTGGGCTGCAAAGTGAAGATTATATAGGTGAAGAAAAACAGGAACCCGAGAGATTCTCGCGGGCGTAAGAGACGGTTGAGTGCTGCACGGTCCCTTTTTAGGTTCGTTTTTGCGGTGGAATTCGGGCTTGCGTCCTTCCTCTCAGAGAATCAGCAGGTGCATTGGAGAAGGAGGGAAAGGACAAAAAATAGCAGCCGCAAGGGCAAAGAAGAGGTCCTACTATCTGATGAAAAGGAGATGGAAAAAAATCGCCCCACTTGAACCTTTCTTCGCTATCTTCTTCCACGGAAAGGGACGTTCCTAGAAGTGGGGATAATATCGCAAACAAACACCCGATAGACTATGGAAGTTCTCGAAAAGATCGCCTGAATTAACCAGCAAACGAAAATTCACCAGACGCATATTTTAAAACCTCGGAGATGTGTACCGTTAAATTACGTATTGTACGACTATTCGGTATTAATTCTGAGAACGGCGTGACCGCGGTTCTAATTCCATCTTGAATAATATACGTGCGGGATATCTGTCGGGATATTGATGGAATGTTATCTGTCGGATCAATTATTTTCAATTAATTAGGAGCGAATGATTATTTCAAAGCGCGACCACGCGCCGAAGTTCGTAATGACAAAGTTACGTGACAGTATAGTCTCTCATAGAATTAACTTGTCTTTTGAAGAATTTTTATTATCTTTTGTTCGATTAAGCCCGCTCACTGTTAATGTCCCAGGTAGTTAAAATAGGCTAAAAAGTACATTTATGTGACATTTTATCTGCTCGAAACATATTTTCATCCTTTCTTTTCTCATTTTCAGTAGCGATGGAGTTCGTAGGGTAATTTACCTTAAGGATTGAGGTAAAGGTGTTAAATTTTGCACAATGAAGTTCCGCGGCTAAATACACTTATTATTCCTTAATTTACCCCCAAAAAATTAATGAAAAAATTCGATGCATTAAACTTTTTTATTTTTCTACTAGTAACATGGTCATGATGTCAGAAGGATGTATTTAATTTCATGTTTAAAAATGTTTCAAATCACAAATTTATACGCACGTAAGTCCCAAGAAAGAATAAATATAATGTTAGATAATTACAATCAATGCATTCTTGAGACGGACGCATTTTAGCTTCAAGCGCATAATTTCATTAAAATGTTCCTAGAAAGTAAGATAACAACCTGACCTAAAATCACCCGAAAATGCAGCTTCTCTCCCACGCTCATTGTATTCCTAATGTTTCCTTTTTCCAAAGCTCTTATTTTACCTCGAGCTTCATAAAAGAGGAGCTTCCGCAGAGTGACGTCGCAATCCTCTCTTTCTTATAGTTCGCCTTTTGGGTGACGTCCTTCTATTGTTTACCGTTACGTACGATTTTCGTGGCTTTTTTATCGGGCCGTTTAAGGATGGAGTACGGAAGAACGGCGTGTGGCATAAGGATAGGCGATTTGGGAGGAGTCGCTCTGAGGCGGGGAAGTTGGAAAGTGGAGGGAGGCTTAATCGGGAGAAAAGAGTGACTCCGCAGTCTGCGATCCCTTCTCTTCTACATAGGAGGTTTGCGAGACCCAAAATGTTCTATTGATCTCCGATTCTAAGGTGCAAAGAAAATTATCTGAAAAGGAGAGAACGTCCCGGGGATAAGCGAGTATTTTGGATGCTGAGGGCAGACGTTTTCAGATGCTTTTCTCCAACCAAAATAGAAGAGTGTTTTTTGTGTATTCGGAAGAGCTGATATACCGTGATTATGCATGAGCTGAGGATAGAGATTTGAATTTTCATATCGATTTTTACAATTTTTCACATTTTAAAAGGGAAGGAAAATCATGAAGCTAGTAATTGATTGGTATTCTATAGTGGAACATTAAAAAATAGAAGATGAGAATACAAATAGTGCTTGACTAATCCAAAATACATTCTCCTTGAAAGACCATAGGCGAAAATTTTCATAGCATTTATTATCAAACGATTTACAAACGTTATTCGAAGTGAAAGTATTAAGCTAATCCTATAATGCCACATAAGTTAAGAAAGGCAAATTAACATTAAGAACAAGTTTCGAAAATTATTTTTACATATTAGTTACAAGGTTTATGATTAGAATACGCTATAGTAAGGATGAGTTAAAATGAAAAAATATTAATGTTAACAAAAAGAAAGTATTAAAGCGATTCCGGAATTAAATTTTTATGATTCACTAGCAATCCCTTTTGATATTTCTTCAAACCTTCGTATGAAATGCCTCTCAACTAAAGCGATACTTCGCGTATGATTGGTATGCACCCTGCCAATCGGAAGTTCCTAAGCTACTCCAACCTATTTCATTATAACGGTGTAGGCGGCCGTTAAGTGAGGAGCCATGAATTCCTTTAAATATATACATATATTATGTACTTTATTTCTTTGAGAATGTTATTTGCTACCAAGTTTTTTTTTACAGATAGAGATAACTGAAGCAAAACTCATACTAACTTGTTGCTACCTTCTTGTAAGAAATAAATACATTCATCTACCGTTGACTAACAATGGTATATCCTAAACAAAACTACCTGGTGGAATTCAATTTAGTTGGTTTTGCGTGTACTATGTTTTAACCAACGTTAAACTCTCCAACAGTCAGTTAATGAGATGTTTTTATAATTTGCCCATGATGAAGATTTCAAGGCGCCTAATTTCTTTTATTTAAAAAATAAGTTATATTTATTGTTCGTTCATAAGTTTTAGAGTTAGTTAAAGTTATCAGAAGTGGACCAAATTTTCTTTGTGAAAATTAAATTCAAAATAATTAAAGTGTTATGATGAAATCTATCATATTGTTAATTTAATATTTCAAATCCAATAATTTTATCTGTGAGAAATATACTCTTGCTTCCGGTTGTAGTCAAACAACTGTTACAGGGATAATTAGAATTAGACGAAAAGAGCGATAGATGGGATTATTTTATCCCCACTGTAATAGCGGTTTAAAAACTGTCTCAAGTAAAAAGTAAACTTTAGGAAGACTATTTCCACAATAATGGAAAACAAGCTCACCTTTTCGACAATATCCACGAAGTCAACCCGGAAGTTCTCTCCTGTCTTTCAGTTCGATATCGTAACACTGTCACACCGGAAGGTCCTCGGAAGGCCTC
Organism: Ladona fulva; assembly: GCA_000376725.2. NCBI lineage: Eukaryota > Metazoa > Arthropoda > Insecta > Odonata > Libellulidae > Ladona > Ladona fulva. The sequence goes on from KZ308274.1 coordinate 602,948, forward strand.
CGCGCCACGAAGACCGGGCTTCGAGCCCTTCTTCGCCCAATGGGGAGCTCCTTGACTTCCTTCTGCACTCGATCGCCCCTGATACCTTCCTTTGCCGGGAGTACACTTTCTCGAAAACGGAATCTCTCTTGTGGAGAACCGCACGCTCCGACAACCACTCTTCGAATGCTTGAGGAACCATTGGCTGCGGAGTCTTTTATAATGCGACCCAGATACTGGCCCCTGGCACGCTAACAGCCAATGCCCCTCCTTCCTCCTCCTCCTCCTCACATCTCACTCTTACACTCCGTACCTTTCCTCCACCTCTTTCACTCTCCCTCCCTTGCTTCCTCTTTGCTTTCATCCGCCTTCGTTATCTCTTTACCCCCATCCTATGGCTAATTACTTTAACTCTCCCTCCAATAATTGTTATTATCGTCATTCTCTTACTTCTCTATCAACGCCCTCACACAAGAATATTTTTAGCGACATCTTCACATTATGTCTTCAAGGAATTGTGAACAGAATGAGTGAAAGTAATCGCTATTCCAAAGAAAGTAAATAAATTTGAATGAATGCGTATTGAGGATAACCTACCTGTCAGTCTTGGGGCTCCGATGACCCTGCAGAGTGCAAACACAATATTTTTTCCTGCGATATAAGATGTTTTGTCCAAAAAGAGAAGGCAACTGTTATACGCTTGAGAAAGGACCATGGAGCTTTATGAAATACTGTTAGAACTGTGAGAATCTGTAGCGTTTCTGATCCACTCCATGTTGCATCCCTTCTTTTCTGAGAGACTTCTGTAGTTGTATGAAATATAAGTTATAATTAGTGACAATGAGTAATAGCTTAGAAATTCATGTTGACCATAAGGTAATCTGCAGCGGGAGAAATTATTAGGACGAGAATGGTAAATCATTATAGCATCGTGCATCATCATGCATAAAGAAATCATATTATGGGAAAATGTCACTAAATGAAGGCGTCTTTAGTATATAAATGCATGAGTGGGTTATAAATGAGTTGATCACGTGGAAATGTTGATGGCTGAAATAAGATTTCAATATACTGATAATAATATCGATAACTTTTCAATGATTTATCATAATATCGGTGATATAACACCAATATCTTTGGAATTCTTTATCGGAACATGAAAAAGTCAGTCCTTAACATGAAGAAATTGAGATATGGTTTTGGAGATATAAAAGAAATAAGAAAAGAATTACGATGACTTTAAATGGAGCATATATCGGTGAGCAGGAGAAAAAATCAATCAACAATGATGAGGTGGGGATTAAAATCGATGTAATACTGTGATTCAGAGCTTTACCAAACTTTGATGCAATGGAATAAAACGCTGTCATCGTAATTTCACCCCATTAAAAAGGAAAGGAATAAATCAGACGTATTGGATCTGTTGATCGTGCTTGAAAATATGGAAACTAAGAAGATGGATAATACCGAATGTAAATTATACTTAATGTAAAACCATTAATATCCCATATTTAACAAGTGCATCTTACTCTTTAGCTTGTCAACCGTCGATAAATTCATCGAAAATTCCGAAGTACATGTAAAGTGTACATGTACTTTCACTCATCTTCGCATATAAGGGAATGCTGAAGATTATACTTCGAACTAAGAGCTATGATGTCGTTCTGAGCGTATCATGTTATATTTTTTCCAGTTTCCGAACAGGAGATGTTCCCGCTACTACATCTCGATGAATGGAATATTTCTCACTACCTTATCTTTAGGCTTACCATACGTCCTGTTTTAACCGAGACTGTCCCGGTCTTAATACATGGTCCTGGTCCATTGTTTTGCTTTTCGTTTCATTCAAAAGGCAAGGATATTTCAAAGACGGAAAACATTTAAACGCAAATTTTCACAAAAGTGGGACAATTCTAGACTGTATTAAAAACACCTGCAGTAGGGTTGACATATCTGACGGTATAAAACCGACACTTATCAATATCTGAAGCGGATAAAACCGGAAAGTTGCCTTAAAACTTAGTCTTGTTTAATAACTTCTACTTTTGAGATACTGAGTGCGTGCAGCGTGAAAATTTAACCATAATTTGCGTTTAAGAGATTTCTATCGCTGCAATCTCCATATCTTTCGTTATATTCCTTTTTTTGGATATTTTCTATCAAACCGGAACAGTTGAAAGATTGACCGGGATCATGTGTTAGAACCAAAAGTCCTGGTCAAAAGAGACGTATGGAGTGCCTATCATAAAATTAACTCAGACTATGTTTGAAGGCAGCGTTCCTGTTTTAGTCTTCAGATTTCGAGAAGTCGTGGTGTCTTACCATAAAAATATCTACTTACGTTGTAACTAACGTGGCTATCCATCAAGTCACACCTCATTTTGATTTCATATGGGACAGAATAAAGAAAAATGTGTGTTTAATTTATTTTAATCTCAATGCTGTTTTTGGCTGGTTCTTGTTCAGGTGATACTACGATAGGCACACCTACCGAGCCATGAATAATGCCGAATAATGGCATTCATTCTGTTAAGAACGTAACAATGCCAATTACTCACCAAATTTAATATAATAAATTAAGAACGTCACTTAAAAAAATATATAAAACATAAATGAAAACCGTGGATTAGGCCTCAATGAGGCTGGGGGCCACGTAAATATTATCCCAGTTTTGGGAGTTACGAACTGGCAGCATTCATTCTGTTAAGAACGTAAAAAGAATTATCCCAAGGAAGAATGGACTTGAAAAAAGTCTGACGGGACCGGATAGACCAGACTTCTTCAGAAGAGTCAGACTTTTTTCAAGTCCATTCTTCCTTGGGGAAAAGAATTAATAGATTTTGCCCATGATGATGCCTTCTTGGATAGCGAAATGCGTATGCGGTAATAACACTCGTTGATCGTTTTTAGAGTTTATTTTATCCTGATTAACTTATCATCAGTGGTCTTTCCGTCTATTCTACTTATTGGATTCTATTATAGTTGCATTCAATAAGATCGTTGCTGATCTTTAATTGACATTTTACAACCATAGCAACCTGGGTCAATGATGGGAGCAATGCCTGCCACCAGAGCCGCGCCTATGGGTGCAAGGGGTGCATGGCACCCGGGCGGCGGCATCATAAGGGCGGCAACAGAAGCGTAGCCAACAATTATTTTTATTATTACAACAACATTGTTTGTTGACACAAAGACACAACATATCTAGGGAAGGTTATGTTGTGAAATTAAAGATTGGCAAACGTCTAGAGGAAAGAATTATGGATAACTGAAGACGAGAAAAGAATATTTGTGCAGCGGATTTAATCGAAATATTGAAATCAATAAAAGATTTTCTGCTATCAAAAATAAATTCTCTTCAAGATTTAAGGGTTAGATGGAAGAAGAGACTACCTGTTCTCAATCTCGCCCCACAATAAAGACGTTTTATTATTATTGTTATATCCTCACCAGAGATCTGGTCGGAGTCTTTGACAATTAGTAAATTGCTCTGCGCGTTTTACTGACTCTTCCGGAGATTGTTGCTGCTAAGATAACTAAAAGTAATGCGAACTATTGACTCATAATGAAAACTCACTATGTCGGGACACGGAATATGCATTGTCAATTATTACTGATGTTTTGTGTCCAAGGTAAGCTGAAAAACGATGTCATAAACAATGTTTTTTAAAGACTTACAAAATAATTTATACCTGAAAATCAGGAAATGTATGATTCATGTACCTATTCAATTTTAAGGGGCGGCACATTATATTCGCACACGGGCAGCAGACACCCTGGGCGCGGCTCTGCCTGCCTCACTCCTCATCCTGCCGACTAAGCCTTCTTCCTTCTCCAATGGTATTGGTAGGAGGGGATGAGGTTTCCTACCGGCCTTCGAACTAAATACTTCACAAACAGTGCTGGAGAGTTGAAGTAAGCTAAGAAGGGAGATGCATTAAAATGTCAGGAGAATATGAAAGAGGAGGGCTTGAGAATGAACGATGGATTGCGCGCAAAGTGAAGGCGAAAGAAGAGCATCTCCGGGATCACGTGGGAGGCCGTTGTCCTTCCCGGAAAATGCAGATTGGGAATCGTGAGTGTTTGCGTTCCCAACGCTCTTTCACTCGGAGAGAGGGATCGGAAGTTGTGGGTGCCGCAGTTCCGGTGCTTACGGTATGAATCAAAAGATTACCCGGTGAAATCGCTCCGGACTAAGTTTCTCCACTGAAGAACGTAACAAGGTCGCGTAATTTTGGTTGAACCCGGAGATCTTCGGGCGTGATAAATGTCATTCGAGCATTTTAAGGAAAATGATGTTTAACATTTATGCGCTCATTTTCACTGGAAATTTTTGAAACTTAAGGACGGATTCATCGGGTAGAGATGTTGTGAATTTCCAATTGAAAGCAATCATTTTAGCTTTTGAGTGTATCTTTACGGTACTTATTTTCTGTTGAAGTTGTAAATTTTAAACCCTACGTAAACATCCTCAAATAAACGAAGTATCCTAAATAAAAATATCTTATCTCTTCTTCTTTGTGTATTGCCAACCTTGGCCAAGGTGAGAAAGAATGGGAGGAGAAAGAGGACTGTGGGCTGCAAAGTGAAGATTATATAGGTGAAGAAAAACAGGAACCCGAGAGATTCTCGCGGGCGTAAGAGACGGTTGAGTGCTGCACGGTCCCTTTTTAGGTTCGTTTTTGCGGTGGAATTCGGGCTTGCGTCCTTCCTCTCAGAGAATCAGCAGGTGCATTGGAGAAGGAGGGAAAGGACAAAAAATAGCAGCCGCAAGGGCAAAGAAGAGGTCCTACTATCTGATGAAAAGGAGATGGAAAAAAATCGCCCCACTTGAACCTTTCTTCGCTATCTTCTTCCACGGAAAGGGACGTTCCTAGAAGTGGGGATAATGTCGCAAANCTTTGTTCTCAAATTAAGTAACTCGGAAATGCCCCATTTCTTTTAGCCTTCAAGATAAACGAAACTCGAAATGAATTCTTTTAAAAACACTATCTAATAGTCGTTTCTAAGACCCAGATTTGTAAACATGGGTGGCAGAGACCAGCTATCCTCGGTATGAAATAAGATGACGTATTTCAAGCATACTTCGTTTTAATGCAAGAGACAGTCAGATTCGTAATACATGCATCGCAGTTATAAGGAACACCTTCTTTAATGCCACGGGTGGTGACTCAGTAAAATGATTGAGAACGAAGCGCACCGACATAATCGGTGTTTGGTGTCAGCTTGCAGACCCCACAACGTTTTACTTCACTGATAAATGTTATAACGGAGACCATCCCTTTTTTCTTCGATCGATTTTTTAAATATTATACAGATTCATCGGTTTTGCCCTTTATTAGACCAGTAACAATGAACATGTTATCTTATAGAGACTGAAGTTTTACGAAGATAAAACTATCTACATCCAGATTTATAAGATAAACACATAAAAGGAAAAGATTAGAATCAACTACAGTGTCAAGCGGGAGGATAAGGTGAGAGGTATTTCATAAAAAGACACTAATTGACAACCTTCTTGATTCACGAACTGACTTTCTTACCGCATTACTCTGAAAAGATTTTTTCCTAGGGACAATTTGAGTAGATGGACAAAAAAACCTTTCATAGGAAACTGATTAGATGGCGTTAAGCTATTAAAATTTAAATGAGTATTAGTTAGATCTTAAAACAAATTATAGTTTAGATAGGCGTACTCCTGTGGAATTCCAAAATGAATGATGACTGAACAAGAAGTAGTTGTATTTTTCCACAAGTTTATAATTTACTTGAAACAATAGAATCATTGTATATTGACATTGTATGTACATTGTATAGCCCCTTAATCCCCATTCCACCCTCTATCATCTATAATATTTTTGTATTTACTAATATTCAAATGAGAAATTATTCATCGTATTACATTAATTACCAACAACGCATCGCGGATTCTTGATTGAAATTAAAAACAAAAACTCTCGTGACAAGTTTCACAATTTATGTATTCTAATCAAAGGCTGAAAACTTTCGTTTCTCTCAAAGAGGCACATGACAAAGGCCTTTCCTTTTTCATCGCATAATTATCTCACACTTTAAAGGCAAATCGATCTTTAATGGAATTTCATCCGAAAATTTTTCCGAGTCCAACGATCCGAAGTTCCCATTGAGGCTATTCAAAGCCGTCGTTGTCTATGAGAACGATTTTTTCACATTCCTTTTCCTCCGAGGCGATTGCATTCTCCCGTTACGGACGAGCATTCCCTTTTAGAGTCCCCGTTTTCCAACCACTTAGACGCCAAAATGGTCAGTGATGGAAAATCTATCAACAAACGGAAAAAAATGCCCTCGGCCGAAGAGACGGCAAAGGGAATCTACGCATAAAAGGTTTTTCTGTTTAATTTGAAAGGGAAAAATCAAACATCCCGAGCAAACGCAAAATTCTGCTCCCCTAAAATTCTAAACAAAGACTTCGAACGAGTTCAAGGTCCCACACCAACGGATAATAACCATGATCATATTCGCTTTACTTTCATCAATACATCTGCAATGAATTTTAGTCTGTGGCGGTACGAATTGCATTATAAAATTTTTAGGCCCAGCATTATTATGTGTACTTAACATGGACTTTAACTGATTTTTCACTTTAGAACTCGGTATGATAATGGCTTGATACTGATGAAGTGGAGACTATAGCTAATGTCCAAGCTAATCAATCATATTTATAAGAGATTAACAATAATACGCAATTTTCTCTGAAAAGCCTTTACTATACCGGACAACAGAATGGACGCTACTTAAAGTTCATTTTAAGTATACATTTTAATACCAGGCCATTCTTGCACATAATGACTACATAGGTAAGGAACTATCAGTTATATATAACTATATACAGGAGCCTCCTCCCCAATTAAGGTGACTAGTAAAGAAATAGTATCTCACATATTCTGTTATATCCGTGTTATCTACGAGCTAGGTCTTCTCATCAGGTTGAAAGGGACAAATTAAAACTGATATTTCCCTAAAATCTGCTCTGGCCACTTCATGAAGACACATCAGAAACTTCCTCAAAATAAGAGAGGTAAATTCGTCACTGCACTATCTTTTACGTATGCAGGTATTTTGATATTTATATATACTAGCAGGACATCGAATCGGAACCGAACCAAAACCGTAAATAACCGTTATTTTTGCTGGAATAAAAACCGAATCCGAACCGAAAAGAATGAAATTCTTGAACCCAAAACCGGAAACTTATTTATTCCGTTTACTTTAAGGTCAGTGCTCACTTACTTGGCAAATGCATTATCGATAAGAATCTCTATTTCGTGATGGTTGTTGTAATGAAGTAATCTTCCGTTGATCAATGTGGTAAAGCATCTTCAAAGTTAGCAAAATAGCTTGTTGTCTACGTCGACGGAAAAGACTTCAATTACGGAAAACTCGACGAATGTGAAAACTTAATTCCTCTAAACTTTATTTTTCGAATAGCATGTTATAGTTAATTTATATTCCTCTGTTTTGTGTTTTAAAGACCTACACGCAGGCATTATAGCATCAAAAATCCAACAAGTGTGATATCTACGACAATCCGTCAAGTCTAACACGGTTTATCAATTTCTCTCCTTATCGCCTTCTCTTTATTTCGGGCATAGAATGCGGTGCTTGAAGAAATCATTGCAACTGAAGCTTGACAAAGAAAAAACCCACGTTGCGGGAAAACACCCACAGAGAAGAAACCCGCGAAAACACAGTAAATGCATATAAGGACAATAAATCATATTTATTCCGTCCCGATATTCAGTTCTCAACGATAACATTTTACTTAAGTTTATCTAAATTTCATTTTAAATAAAGTAAAGCATTTGCCTAAACAAGTTACTACGACTTGCAACTAACTATTGCTAAGTTCTATTCTTCATTTTGGTGTAATGCAATGTAAATGTTTAAGGTTAGGAGTAATAAATCAAATTTTCAGAGGGATATAATGTTAGAGCGGTCCGAGAGAAGGAACCGGTTCGATCCGGTTCTACCTTGACGGAAGGATCGAAACCAGAAATGAACCAATATTTGTTTTTGTTGTTGAGCAGGATCGAAAACCGGAGCAAAACATTTTACGGTCCGATTCCTTGCCTACTAGCAACACTACAGATTATTGCTGAGATTCAAAATTGCTGCATCAAATGACTCCAAAAGTCATAATAATTTTCGTTTATTCCTAAAAGAAACATCACTCAGTTTCTTGCGCCCGGGTGGCCTGTATTTCTTACTCCGTTGATTAGAGCGTCGTTTTAAATTTTCAGATCGATGAAGCAGTTCCTCTATTCATTTTCAAATCGATATCATATGTTGCTCCATAAAAACATTTCTGTAGTATGACTTCATATATGCTGTTTTTGCATATAATTTCATTTTGAAGAAGCTTGAAATTCCTTTGAAAAAATTCCCCTGCAACCTAATCTAGATATAGTTATCCCTTTTTTAATACCCCTTGTTTAATTGTAATCTCTTGTCGCACATCTTTCTTCTGAGAAGTGATAAATATGCACTGGAAGTTTTCGCAAAATTTCAAAACCATATCCATTTTGGGTTAAGAGTGCGTATTTAAAAGATATAGTTTATATTTTTAATTCTGCATTACTCATTATTTTGATTATAGTCTTTAAGATATGATTGTGAATTATTTTCTTGTTAATAATAGTTTTACGTGGCGTAAAACAATCATGTAAAATTCCACAATATTTCGCTGCAATCCATTGAAATTTTTATATAGTTAACGAGTTTAACCTGTAAAATAATTCCAAATTTGTAACAATCGATTCATTAACTATAAATTGCTGTTTCTTAATCGTCATCAAAGTCATAATTCATGTTATCTGTTATCGCACTTCTGCCAGCTACTTTTAGGAATCAGAGGAGCGATGTTTTGAAGTATTCCGTGGAGTATATCTTAAAGATTGGAGATTTTAAATAGATAAAAATTTAATCAAAAACCTTTCATTGTATGCTCCGCATTTTCAAAAGATGACAAAGCGTTGAATTCGAAGGGCTTAGCACGGATACTATTTTTGATTTCTTAAATGTACTTATGAATGAAATATAACTCCAGCGGCAGTTTGTTACGTTAAATTTGCACCCTAATGAATAATCGCTTGTTACGTTAATTTTGCAACCTGATGATACACTGCATTCATGCTAACAAGAATGAGAGCGATGAATCAATCTGGCGCCTTGGATCGTGGGTACGGAAAAAATCCCAATTAACCCTTTTTCGTGTAAGGGAGTGAAGGAGTAAGTTATGAACGAAGAGCAATGCCACCTTGTCCGCCTCCACTCCTCGTCGTTACCGAGCAAAAAGTGTTCAAGCACGTTCGGGCAACGTTCGTCTTATTTCCCCTTACTTTCATCCAGAGAAAGTCCGCTATGTTTTTTCCCAGCTTTGCTTAGTCTCTTTGAGCTTTCCCTACGCACTTCCCCGGAACTGCAGCGACACAGGTGTGCAGATTCACCGACAGGTACTGCATATCTCCAAAATGAGTTTTTTCGACGAAATTGCATTTCCTCCTATAATAACAATGCTTGTGATACAATTAAAGAGCAGTTTTCTATTCTTACGCATGGATATATAAGGTTTCTCAACATTTACCACTCGTTATAAAATTTTTCTGAAACACATCAACTTACATCATAGATTGATATTAGATAGGCAACGATTTTCAATTCGTCCCTCATTGACTATGAGGGTTATACTGCGGTTCTACGGTTATACTAATATATAATGAGGGGGTGTGTACTCCAGAAGTAAAAGAATTTTTACTATGCAGCAGTTTGGCGCTGGAGTAGAGGAAAAAAGTGGTGAAATGATTTTATGGAGTGTCATGATGTATTGCTGTGAAACATGGACCTTGGGGAAGAGATAAAAGGATAGGGTCTCCATGCGGGAATTCCTTACCACCCGTTATCGGGAATTTTTATTATTTTCCAGTTCCGAAATCCCGAGAAAAATTAGTCTGGAAATCAGGTAAAAGACGTAGGCCCTGTGACACCCACAATAGAGAATAAACCTACCTCTCGCAATATCTTTTATGCATTTTTCAGAGTTCTCGCTGCCTTAAATTAAATAATGCTACAATATTACACGCATTCAAAAAGTTTTCCGCGACACCGGAATAAGGTAACAGATTGCTAACTAATTTTAGCTCCCGTATATCAAGCACATTTGATCATGGAGTGAGAACAGTTCCGCAGAAACTGTCTTCCTCCCTTCAGAAAAGATAAGAAAACCTTTAGTTAAAACTTATAATTTACACGGTTGTTATTACAAGTGGCGTTACAGATCTTATGGATAAATTCGGAAATTTACCACTGGCTCTTGTCTATGTCTATATAAATTCCCAAGTATGGTAGCCAACCTTCGGCGTGTGGCAGGGGGTGCATGCACAATAAATCTATCTCCCTATTCGATTACTTTCACGTATAGTTCGCAGAAAAATGAGTTCTTGAACCGATTCGTTCTAGCAGCTATTTCCCTGATCTTTCTCGCTGTATCAGCACAGCCTATGTAACGTGATGGACGGATTATATCGGCTGCATCATTTCTGAACGTGCTTTCAATAAATGTATCCAGTTAATTAATCCTTTCTTTAAATCTTCTTACTTCTAAAGATTCCCATTTTGCGTCCTGAAGCATTTGAGTACTGAATTATCGTAGCAATCCTTCAGAAAACGTATCGCCTTTCACTACATCTTTTCTAATTCTCGAACACAACACTTATAGGCGGGGTTCCATTCACTACAAGCATATTCAAGATGAGACCTAACGCAAAATAACATCGCTCACGAACTTTTCCTTCCCTATTCTCTAAACGAAGCCCAGTTTGTTAAGTATTTTCCACATATATTATAGATGTGGGTACTCCATGTTAAGTTATTCGTGATAGTTACTGTTAGGTATTTCACAGACTCCTTCCTCTGAATAACCAACATCATCTACAGCCACGACTTCATAAAGGCACAAGTTCTGTTTTTATGTTCAACTGAATAATGTTGAAAATCGTATCCAGTCATATTTCGGTCAACCTTCAATATCTGCTTTTTACTAATAGGAATATTTAGAATCCTCTAAAAGACTGCGCTGGTCTCCCAGATAGCCAGGCCATGGACGCGTTTGACTTCGATGAAAGCGGTCCCTAGTTCGATTTAAAGTAAGTGTAAAGGTACACGTACGAAATGACCTAAGCTGTCGAAGCACACTTAATAACTTTAATAACACTACTACTACTGAGACTGCGCTGGGTCACGAACTCCGGTAGCCAAAACCTCTACAGCTTTTATCTTATTTAACTTCTACACTTGTGACCTTGATTACAGTTGATCATCAAATTTTTACTAACAAGATGAATTCGGGAACTCTCGAGAAATACGATTTCCCGTTCCCGATGGTTCCAAAATGTCAGGAATTTTGAAACCGTAAAATAGAACTATTCTAAATGTGGAGGTGGAGCAGGTAAGAGACGTTGGAAAGACACGGTGAGGAATGAAGAGATGCTAAACAGGGGTGAGAGAGGGAAGAAAACTCCCAAAAGCCAAAGAAAAGTAAATAAAAATGGATAAGACATGTATTAAGTGGGAAGGTGATCATCAGCAAAGCTTTTGAAGTATCCGTAGAAGATGAAATGAAGAGAGGAAGTAGAAGGCTAGATGAAATCAGAGGAGGATATAACGGAGGAGCAAACATGGAAGAGAGGAGGATGGAAACGAAAGTGGATGGAAGCTGCTACGCGGTAGATTGATGATAATTTTTGTGTGGTGATCAATTTTTAGGAAAAAAGCACGCCAGAAAGGAATTGAATGCACATTACCTTTAAATTCACAAAGAGAGGTGAAAGTGAAAACATACTAAACTATCACCTCCTTGTGCTTTTAAACGATAGTGTCTCAGCTCCTGAACTGTCAAAATTGAAATTATCTACTTGGAAAATTCATACTGAATATCTAATGTTAAAGCTACCTATTTCATCTGAAAAACTTTTAAAATTTAATAACGAATTTAACCATTTAACGGACTTTTATAATTTAATTACGGATTTATTAATTTAGTAAGGGATTTATTACTGTTCTCCGCAATTAGTTCAAACGAATTAACAGTTTTTGCATTATTTTTTTTTCTTATTATATACAAAACATATGGATTCAAATGCACATATGTAGTCATTACTTACTGGTTTCGATGGATCAAATCAAATTTAGGTTTCATCTTCGAATGCCCAATGTTTCCCAACCTTTATGGTCTGAAGTTTAATATGATATCCCACGTATCCTCAAGATAGACAAGTCGCTTTCAGGAATTAGTATGGTAATATTATTGTTAAAAGTGGTCAACTAAGGCCATTTCGAACATGTGGGCCCCCACCGGGAATCAAACCCGGGACAGCTTCCACCAAAGGCGAACGCGAAGCCCACTTGTCTATCCGGGAGTCCTTGAGGAATCATTGGCTTAATTAGGTATAGTGTGTGAATACCAGCGATTGATAGTGAAACTCTGGTAGTATTTATTTCCAATGAAGCGAAATATTAGAAAAAATAATAAAAAGAATAATATGAAAGGATACTAACCCTCTCGAGTACCACCATACAGATTTCTAAGTCCCAACAGTGTACATGCACCTTCCCTCGGTTGGTAAACACTGCCTTAGACTTCTACGGGCTCATATAAGGTCTAGTTTCTTGTGTGCAAGTCGTGCGAAAAGCAGAATTTTTGAATGAATGAACGAAAAATCAAGACAATGTTAACAAATTAAATTCCGATTACGTGTCTATCATTACAAATCAATTATTGATTTGCAGTATACAGCAGTATAACGAGCACTTTACGCAATTTCAACATCTTACTAACTTTTTCAGTTATTCCTAAGTTTAAGAGGACTGCTCTGTTGATGAATTTTGGAATGCGCATGATCAGCTCATATAAATTTGCCTCAACTATGGTAAGGACAACTGAAAATATAAGAGTCGAGTTAATTTGTTATCGAGTATGATAACGAACAGGTTAAGTTCTGCAATTCTCGCGATCCTCGCCAGACTACTAATCAACCTGAATGGTAAGTGGTACAGCAGCATCCGGAACGTTTCTTGATTCACTTCATCTGAGTACACCACAGAGGCCATAGTAGACGTTACAACATCAGTTCCATTTCGGAAAGTGCATTCACCTTCGTTGCGCAATGGAAAGCGTTACCAAAACAAACAAATTATCTATTCGAAAGATTTCCGCTCGCTTGCTGAAGGAATCGTCACAAAAGCAGACTTTCATCGCATCGTTTCCCGCAAAAGACGACTGCCGTCGATTGAGATGGCGCGATATAGGGATGAGGGGAAACATTTGAACCACGCTCAACTAATCAATTTCCAAGGGTCGGGAAATGGAAAAATAGATTTGGACGATCGATTTTTTCGCTTTCTAAAGAGGTTGCGTAATATTTCCGAATGCAGCTCCGCGAAAAATCCTACCAATCTATTTTCCTCAATTCCCCCCCTCCCTTGAAGGGAGGAATTAAACATTCTTCGGTAGAGAGAGGTAGGAGAGGGGTTTGGAAGTGATGAAATCAGTGTGGGGTAGTAGTAATATTTATAATTACTACGCAAATTATAATTTATCGTTGTGATTTAAATTTTCCAACACAGTAGGTGTTTTATGGAAATAAAATTTAGGGGTTCAGCTGTAGAAAATCTTTTTCATCTACGTCTGTATTCTACGAGCTACCTGTCGGTGTGTACAATTTGATCATTCTTATTATACTGTAAAGTATCTCGAGGAATGAAAAAAATGTATGAAAACATACAGTTATACATTTTAAGCGGAACCATCATCTGGATGTCGCTGAATACGAATATAAGATAAGAAAGATACTTCTAGGAAGCTAGGAATTGATATTTTGATGTGTTACATTAAACTGTTATGCTTACGAGCATGATTCAACTTATGATTAAATCAGTCGTTCTATGATGGTTCTATGATGTTCTAGTTTACTATTTTCGTAGCAGAAGTTTTTCAAATTTTTTATGGAAATTCTAGAGACATTTTTGACCAAACTATTTAATTTACAATTGATAGACGAGACATTCTTTGACATTAAATTTCATACACGGGTATCAAAATAAAAATTACAATGAACGATAATGAATGACTTTACCTTGTAATATAACTGGATAGATTTGAAAAATCATGCTAAATGAAAGATTCAATATAACACCATTGCTGTCAGAAAGAGAAACAAAATATTGAGCGGAAAGGGGCTTTGAAATAAGTCCCGGTGAGCGAAACTTATTGTCTTTTACATTTACATTTAAACCTTACAAACCTCCAGTGGCGCGTGGCAGGGGGTGTAAAAACACCGATAATCCTATCACACCTTAACTGCTATTAGCTTCACTAATACTTCGCGGGAAAAACGACCAGAAGTAACTATCCGTCCTGGCAATCACTTCCCTTAACCGCTCCTTAGCTTTCTTGCTCACGTAGCTAACTGGAATAACAATATCAGTTCTCTCGTCGACGAAATCTGTAGTGATAAACTTTTCGAAAAGCTTACGTCAGTAATCAAGTCTTCTATACCTAAGCGAAGCCCACCCGAGGGGTTCTATCATAATCGAAACACTACGGTCGAATCTAAAATCTCCCTTAACAAACCTAGTCGCTCTACAATGAACCATCTCAAGATCGGAGACTAAACCTATTTCGTGATGATCCCAAATTGCAAAGCAATACTCGAGTAGAGGTCGAATTTGGGAAAAGTACGCTATTTCCTTTACTCTAGATGAACATCCCTTTACAGTCCTTCTGGCTAACTATTACATCTTTATTCGTAAAAGAAACCTCCCGTTAGAGATTTATATATACTTACTTAAGTGCTCTACCTTTCAGTAGGTCCATGAGCCCTAATATTCCCTACTCAAAGCCTTTTCCTTCGTTACCTGGTAACTCACCCCAGCCTTTATGTCATCTAACATCTTTTGTCTCTGCCTTCCCCTCTGTCTTTTCCCTTGTATTCTACCCTAAATTAAATTTTTCAGCAATCCTTCTCCTCTCAATATTTGACCCACCCATTTCTTTTGTCGGCGCTTAATTACTTCAGTTAAAACCCTATCCTCCCCAACCAATCCCAGCACCTCTATGTTTGTTTTTCTATCCACCCAGCTCGCCTATTCCATTCTATGCCATACCCACATCTCAAATGCCTCCAATCTTTTGATGACCTCTTTTTGTAAGGTCCATGTTTCACACCCATACAGCAAAACACTCCATATCAATGAATGTATGTACCAATCTTTTTCTGATTCCTTTATCGAGGCCCTTAGTTATCAATTCCCTTCGCTTCATAAAATACAGCATATTCTTGAAATAAGTCATGAAGTAAATTTGATTCTTTGAATATCAGCCGTTAAATCAGATTGGGAAAACTTCAACACAATTGCAAGACCTTGTTGTGAATTTTATGCCACCAGTGCGACTCGAATAGTTCTCTATGAAATAATAATGCCTTGACATGATCTGCTTCGGATTATCAGTAACATTTCCTCTTCCTTGAAATTGATAGCTTTGATCTCTCCAATCTCTTTTAACAACACTTGTTACCCCAACGCCCCGCCCGACGGAGCATTCAACCGCGACGAAAAGCACCGGATCCATTCGTCGGATGGTTATTGTGCGTGAAGTATTACGAAGTGCCGTGTTAGTCTCTCCACTCGCTTGTCACCATTCCACGGAAGAGGACGGAGAGGTGTCGTGCTGTGGCAACTCGATGGATCGGAGAGTCGACAAAGGAAGTGAAACCAATTAATGGACGGTGCTAAGCTTCATCCACTTCCTTATCCATCATAGGAATTTGAAAGGCGGATACAAGGACATTTTCGCCGTAACAGATAAGTAGAAGATTTTAAGGATGAGCGATTTTTGTTTTTCTCAATCTTCGATGGAAGAATTTCCGGAGTGTGTGGGCTCTGACCGGAAGTTACGTCTGCAGCCTTGAGATTCCACCAGAAATAAGGGCAGTTTTGAGAGGTGATGCAGGAAAAAACGGGTCAAATTTTGAAGCGGGCTTACACTTTTCGGGATGCCTGAAAGGAAGTATTCCGAAAAAAATCGAGGAAACTATTCAAAGATTCTCTCCCGATATTTTCACGAATCGAATTTCAGAGGATTTCCGTGCTAAAAATGTTAAGTCTAGTGTGCGAATTTGTTAAAATTTAGGTTGCGAAAGCCTCGAACGAAATCTCTGCTTCCAGAAACACGACAGGATTTCTCGTTTAGCTTGAACTGCAACTGCGTTTTGCTACTTACATATCAGTGGAGCAGCAGACTTCCAGAAACTTACATAATAGATTAACTCTTTTGAGGCAAAATCAATTAATAATAGTTATTCTTATTTGACACGCGCATACACACACATAATAATCGGGCTATAGCCCAAGTGGAGGATAACCATTGGCACGCGTGCCCAAAGTGGCGTGCAAGAGAATTTTTCGTCTCGCGGAACTCTGACGGCACAATCCTTGTTATGTATTCTTCACTTAAGAAATGAAGTTCCAGAGTTAATAAATGTAAATTCTGTTCATTATTTATATCCTTAACATACCAAGCCTAGTTTGTGAACGTTGTTCACCAAGCTGGGGGTCTTCGGAAGTCCCCTCGGTTTTCCTTTTATTTCTTAATTGTTTGTTGCTGTAGATTACTTAGAGTATGCTTTTTGGGTTTCTGAAAGATATAGACCCAGGCATACAATCTTGTACAATATCTCTGATATTGTACAAGATTGTACAATAACGTAACATAACATAATTGATGACATAACGTATTGATCAGTATTTCAATCCATGTTCAATCCTTGCCTATACTGGTTCTCTCCTTTCTGTTTCTCCATACAAACTCCATGAATCCATTCCAAAGAACACAGTTTACTTGTATGCATCTTTGCTATGGTTCAAGAAGTATGACGAATGAATATATGATGTTCTTAGAGGGCAAACGTAAAATTTATAAAAGCCTAAAACTACTTTGACATAAATCCCTGACTAAAAATTGGTCGAGTTAAGAATAGTTCAGTTCCTTCCTTTAAAAGCTAAAACTGAATTAAATTATTTGCGTGAATTACTTTGTTATTTTGACCTAAACTAAGAATAAGAATTAAACTACTAAGAATTACATCGGTTTACAATTGTTTAGCAATCTCTACGACATGTATCATTTAAGTGATAATATTAAAACATTTCAGCATCTTTAAGTGGGCCACATAAGGGTAAAATAGTGGATGCCGAGTCTTCTTGCAAATATTGTGAGAACCAAAGGTAATGTCCATGACGTACATACATATATACATGAAATGATAAATACAACTTCCCACAAAGGTTTGGTTAGCAACCAATGTAATGGAATTACACCATATCTCGCTAGAGAAGATTATTTAAAAGTTATATTTTAAAAGTTTTCCAACTTTTTTAGATTCCAGCCCATTTCGCAAGGTTTCCCCAGTGAAACTTCCATATCTTGCTTTCTTCATCCTTATAGCTTGTATTACAATATCCCCCTTTCGTCGAAAACTCAAAACTCCAAACACATCGAATAAACAAGTGGCAGAGAAGATTATGGTAGGCTAATTAGCCATCGTCGCCTGTGAATTACCGCAGTTAAGAAAATCGTTATTCATTTCCATCTGTCAACCTGGTAAAAATAACAGCATCATCATAGAGTGAAATATGGCCAAATGAAGTAACAAAGAAAGGCGCTCTCTTTGTCCGAAAAGCTTACAAAAATACGACGAGAAAGTAACTAATCTTATGTACGAAGTATCCCATCTCCAGCGAAACGATCGCGGGCGTTTGTAATGCGTTACCCCCAGCATAAAATTTGTCTTTCTTATGTTATTTATAAACTTAGAGGCTTTGTATTTGTATGGAAAATAGAATCACTATTTTCTCAGAAACTTTCCCGTTTGAAGTTTTTTCCAGAGCAAATAAGACGAAAAATAGCTGGCGACTACTTTCTTACGTGCGTTTTCTAAAAAATTCTCGACCTCTCCAATAATTTCTTTTGAATATTTGCCTCAAAAACGTTTGTCTGACAATACGAACTGCGGAATGATCTGAAGCAGAATTTGAATTTAGAAATGTCTTGTTTCTTAAATTAAAGAGTTAAATGCAACCATTGAAACAAAATTGGAATAAAACGAGAATTTCTTTGGATTGTAGTACGTTTGTTTTTCCTGCGATTATGTAATTAATTAATATGAATCACAGTTATTTGCTGCATTGCTTTAACTCAGTACTGAAAAAAATTTAAACAATGTTGGCCAACTTTATATTTCTATGCTAACGTTGACTTGCTAATGTTATATTTTTTTGGAGAGAAAAGAAACCTTTATCCCAGTATTTGGATGAACTTGAAGAATACATTAAACACATAACAGTATAACAACACAACGAACACTTTAAGGTCAGTGCTCACTTACTTGGCAAATACATAATCGATAAGAATCTCTAATTAATGACGTAATGAAGTAATCTTCCGTTGATCAATGTGGTAAAGCATCTTCAAAGTTAGCAAAATAGCTTGTTGTCTACGTCGACGGAAAAGACTTCAATTACGGAAAACTCGACGAGTGTGAAAACTTAATTCCTCTAAACTTTATTTTTCGAATAGCATGTTATAGTTAATTTATATTCCTCTGTTTTGTGTTTTAAAGACCTACACGCAGGCATTATAGCACCAAAAATCCAACAAGTGTGATATCTACGACAATCCGTCAAGTCTAACACGGTTTATCAATTTCTCTCCTTATCGCCTTCTCTTTATTTCGGGCATAGAATGCGGTGCTTGAAGAAATCATTGCAACTGAAGCTTGACAAAGAAAAAACCCACGTTGCGGGAAAACACCCACAGAGAAGAAACCCGCGAAAACACAGTAAATGCATATAAGGACAATAAATCATATTTATTCCGTCCCGATATTCAGTTCTCAACGATAACNTAAAATACAAAGAATATAAGTTTAAATGTTACAGTTAATATATGGAATTATGTATCTAAAGTTATTATTGGTTCGCTTAACTAATTATAATAACATTATCAATTCTAAAAAAATTAGATTATCTTATTGCTAATAGTTATTATTTCAGCCAGAGGCTTTCGTTGCATGGGTAAAATACATATCGGACCGTCAGGTAATCCTCGTCATTGAAAGCCTGAAAATAAAGAGAGAGAGAGAGAGAAAGAAATACGGTAGACGAGTTGTATTCATAACAATGCATTTTATTAACAGAAGGGAAGAGTTATGTTGGCTAACTATCGCCCTAGAGTGATATAAGTGTAACAAAATAGGGAGAAGGAATACCAGCTAACGAGATAGCTGACGCTCAGATTTAAAGTGCCTTTGAGAGATGTCACGCTTGAATAAAGAGAAAGATGACTGTATTGATTTGGGATGAGTTCATTCCAGTATTTTGCTCCGAGGACTAGAAAAGTTTTACTGCAGATTTCAGTTCTATGATTTGTTATATTAAGTTTTCCAGAGGGACGAGTTCCTAGCATTTGTGAATTGTTGAGGTTTGTAAAATTTTTATTAAAGTAGTACGGACAAAATTCATTGAGAACTTTGTATACGAGGTTGAGAGTATGAAATCTTCTCGAGTGTAGACGAAGCCACTTCAATTCGTTTAAGAGTGCGGTTACATGGTCTGATTTTGTAGATTTAGATGCCCTATCTAACTTAATGGTGACTGTTTTGTTACCTTCGTTCATAAGTGTGTCACAATAATCAAAGATAGGGAAAATTAATGCTTGAACAAGCAATTTCTTTAGCTGAAATAGTAAAATGTACTTCAATAGTTTCACACTATGAATAGTAGAGTAAGATTTCTTGCAAACAGCTACGTGAGGAACCCAGGTGAATGATTGATCCAGATGTACTCCTATTTGCTGATGAACTAGATTCGATTTCAGTGTCGTCAATTTTTATGTTAGGTAGTGTAAGAGCTTTGATTTTTTTGAGGATTTTGGGATAACCAAATATTATTGTTTGAGATTTACTGGGATTAATTTTGAGCGCCAAGGAATCTAGCCATGAATGTAAGAGAGAGATATCATGTGTTAGATAGCTTTAGAAGAATTTTGCGGTCCAGTTAACAGGTATATTTGTAAATCGTCGGCATGTAGATGGTAGGACGCGTATTTCAAGTGAGAGGATAGATTTCGAAGATAGAGAGAGAATAATAAAGGTCCAAGTGTAGAGCCCTGCGGAACGCCGTGATTGTTTTGTACTATTGAAGAATATATTTCATTAGCGAAGCAGGTTTGGGATCTGTTGGCAAGATAAGAAGAGAACCATGATAAGATGGAAGGAGCTAGGTTGAATATCCTAAGTTTGACAAGGAGTAAATCAATCTATACTGAGTCGGAAGCTTTACTGAGTTCAATCAGGGCAAGGACAGTGATTTTCTTTTTGTCCATCGCGATCTTAATGTCATCGGTGACTTTAGTGAGTGCAATGGAGGTGCTGTGATGACGCCTAAAATCAGACTGGATTAGAGAATATGTTAATTCGTTAAAAATATAAAAATATATTTAGCTTAGTGGACCACAAATTATTTGGTCTACGTCATGAAAAAAGTAGTCGCAATATAAATTACGTTCTGCTATGGTTATCCCCGCGAAAATTATGTATGCGGTTTAAGGAAATATGGAACATGTTTTTAGTAAAAGTTTCATTCCGATATCTTATATTTGAGGCTTGAGTCTAATATCTCACCTTATCGCCTTCTGATTTCTCTGACTCATAGAAGTGGCCTGCCGGTATTATGAGTCTGCTGTAGTGTTTACTTGCGAGAGATTTGTATTTAACTTAGTGCGACCATGATGTCTGACGTAAAGAGAAGGCGATAAGGGAAGAAATTGATAAACCGTGAACGAAATTCTCAACATTTCCTCAAAAAAGGATCCCTATAAGAACATGAGAAATACCTGGATCAAGTGAGGTAAACCAAATTAATCATGTACTGGTATCTCAGAAACACTCTACATCAGTTATAGACGTGAAAAGCTGTAGAGGGCAAAACTGCAATTCTGATCATTACTTAGTGATAGCAGGAATAATGGAGAGAATAATAAGAATACAAGAAGGACAAAAACTCGAGAAGGGTTGCCCTAAGCCTGACTTAGACCCGCCACGAGTCAGGGTTCGCTTCGCCTGGACGGACTTTTAGAGACGTTAAGGGTTCGCATCGCCCCCGCCCACCTTCAGCCGCTACGAGTCTGTATCCTCCCCGATAATAGTAAATTCTTTTTTGTATGTATGTACCTTACTATTGAATAAATCGCTGTCTTGCGGAAGCCAGGACTCTGTTTTATTCTCGCTCCCCGTCGTAGCAATCACTGCGATAAAATGACCACCCACTTTAATTCCAGCTAAGTAAGGTGTTTCCCCATTTTCCAGTTTTTTTGCGAATATGCGAGAGAAAAATTTGTTCCATCGGGGACATTTTTTGTACTCATCAAACTATGGGACGAAACATAACAATAGTAATCGTTTTTCCTTGTGAGAGACGATTGGCTGCTCAACCAAAGACTAAAAAAGTCATTCGTGATATTTTTAGGGAAGCTGTCCGCCATCGAGATTCATGAAGGATTTCGTGCTTTCCTGGTTTAACCTGTGGATGAAGTCTTCTCGGGTTTTCCACCAGGTCAGGTAAGTACTTAGAAGGAGTGGTACCTTGCTTATCTCGCAATTTTTAAACGTAACTAGCTTAGGGTGATAGAGAATAAAAAATAAATGGTACCGTATTTTTTTAGGCGTCTTCTCTCCACTCGTTTAGGAGATACCACTCTTTAAAGCTTCTCCATAATAACTCCCTTCCAATAAATACCTCAGTGATTGTGAGCGACCGTCTTATCAGCAGTTCAAGTGATGGAGTTCGTTAGGGGTCTCGCCTAGTTTTTTTTTATAGCTGAGCCTGTGTTATGGTCGCTGGTTTGAATCCGACAGTTGAACTTTTTTTCTTTCTCTAGTTATCTTTTTTACCCTAAAATGTTTCATTTTTTATGAGCCTATAACATACCTTCTTCCGCCGAGTTTCATTTATTTTCTAGAAAGTTGTCGTATCTCTTTCATTAGAATTTCACTGCAAGACGACTTGTTTGTAAAAACATATTTCTTCGTCATAGCCTCATTTGTTAAATCAGAGTACGCCACGCCCCCTGCTGTAAGGCAGCTTACAGGATATTTATGAAGATGTAGGTAACTAAAGAACTAATTAATAAACTAAAGTTATTGGAAAGTTCATCACTTAGCGTTCCTATAACAAGTAGAAATTAGGTTCCATGAAAATCCAAACTCCACTAAATTACGTTTTAAATAAAATTAAAACGATTTTTCAATCAATTCCATGTTGTAGATGTAAAATACCGGATGTATAACCGTCGCAAACGTAGGATTTCTTCACTGACGAATCAGATGTGTTAAATTGCAAGTCAATTATTACTCGCAGATATTTCTTCCGCCACTGTACAAATATTTCTTTAATCTTTCCTAACAATATTTAATGACGCCTAATATTTTATTTTTGTTTGAGGTTCGGAAGTCGCCGCTGCCCATCACCACCTTCCATAATACCTTCCATCAGTACATAATAGATCAGTAACAGCATGAGATTCATTTGGAGAAAAGAAACCTTTTATTATATATAATATATTCATTTGAACGAATATACATAATATATTCATTCGAATGGGTTCATTCGGTTGGGAGAAGCGAGTGAAAAAATCGAATAGATTTATTCGAATGGATGTATTCGGCTGGCAGTAGCAATGGAAGCAAACAACGAAATATTTCGATTTTCCCGCCTCTGTTTGAGCCTCATAAGTAGAAGTGCGGTTATCACCTGCATCCGTAAGATCCGTAAGGTATTGGCGCTCTGTCCTTCGTACCGACCGGACGTCTTCATTCTGCTCCTGAGTTCGTGTAAGTTTTTTCATCCTTTTCTGGTTCACTGGGTCGTATTTTTTAGTTTTTCGTCTCATCCCTGTTGGCTGTTCGTCGGTGAGTCCTTTTTTTGATTCGGTGGTCTTATTGTTAATTTTTGCGCCTTTAGGTGTTCGCGATCGACTTGAATCACTCCCGATGGTTTTCTGCCGCTCCGATGGCTGTAGAAATTGGTATGGGTACTCCCTCATCATCTACGATAGATCTACCTTTGAATTCGCGGTCATTCAGGCGATTAAATAATCTAAATTGAACATCGCTTGTGCAAATTTCGGTAATGTAGAACATTCAGGAGCATTCTGGTGCATCATTACCATAATTTATTGAACGTCTCTGCTAGGGATTTCACTTCAATTTATAACTTAAATTTTTACAACCGATAAACGGAGATACATGTATTAGGCCATTAATAAGACTTACAAACCTGTGAAATTGTAGACATAATACGAGATTTCATGTAGTAATTCGTAAGAAGCAATTTCATAAGCACTGAATATGTGAAAAGAGATATTGATGCAATGACTAGCCCTCACAAAATTGTCAAGAATTAAACTGGAAAACAGCGTTACCATCATTAATGCATTGCCTATCTAGGGATTTTGCAGTATGGATTCAAGGGGAAGTAACTTCATCTTACTTACAACATCACAAAGAACTGGCATAGAAGGTTTTTAAAATAAGGAATAGAAGATAAAATGATTGTAGGGCTACATCAGTTATGAGATTGCTAATTGTTTTATATGTGTATTTCTCAACTTTCTCACTGCTACGTGTCAGCCCTCTTGCGCGGCTACTATAGTTGTTCATTTGTGAAATACAGAGCGGTTTAGATTTTTGCCCTGAATTATTACACTAATTCACTCCCTGGAAACAAATCAGCTTTTTACACGGCGCTGAACCCACGAGGAAACTTATAAGAAATTAATATGTAGCAAAATTGTTTCCCTTTAATTTGTATTCGAAAGGACGTACTTATATTGTATCACCGATAGTTCTTTTGAAAATGCCAAAAATGGAAAAGATTGTTTTCCTGCCTAAGAGCACAACAGTTTTCCTTTTTCCATATTAATTACATCCTGCGTACCTAAAGTGACTTACTATAATAATTTATTGGTCAACTCATGCATGGAGGCAAATTTCATCGTCATGTGAAATAATGCGCTACCAAATCAAAAAACATACCAACATTGATTATTTATAAAAGAAACGTTTTTGTTTAGTCTAATCAATTAGTAAGTACCTAGAGACCACTATAAAGAGTGAAATAAAATAAAATGCAATAGCTTCATACTTTGGAAAAATTAATACCTCTTAGGGCATTTGAATACTTAGATAAAGGCAATAATTACAGGCAGTATGTGATGCTCACCTACTTGCGGAAAATGTATTTAATAATTAAGTACATTAAATTGACATATTACTGACGTTAATGCGAAATAAGTATTCAATTGCTGCGGTCTTACGAGAGCTAATTGAAGAAATTACAGAGAAACCGAGGGCTTTTTCATCTTGGTAAACGTGACAGAATTAAGATGGCCGACGTACCGATTCGAAGAGTACAAAAGGAAATGAATTTTGCCGCAACGGACTATGGCGGAATCCGTGTATTGGATGAAAATTAAAGTGAAGATGAAGTTTGAAGAAGCTCATTAAATGTACTCCCATTACGAATTTAATCGGTGAAATATCGTGGAGTAACCATCACAAATAACTTAACATGGGGTTGATGGAGTGGAACTCGGGATCCACTCCCCGTCAGATTTAGATATGGTCAAACGTAGAGCGGTATATACTTAATGTTTGACAGTAATGTTAAGGCTGTAATAAAATCACTCTGTTCGTTTATTCGGAAACCTCATTCGGTTTTGAATTCTAATTAAAGCTTTACAAATTTGCTACAAAT
The DNA here is from genome assembly GCA_000376725.2 of Ladona fulva. Lineage (NCBI taxonomy): Eukaryota > Metazoa > Arthropoda > Insecta > Odonata > Libellulidae > Ladona > Ladona fulva. The sequence goes on from KZ308274.1 coordinate 627,833, forward strand.
TCACTTCTTATACGTTTCTTTGTGGGATGAGCACATTTCATAAAACGGTTAATTCCGTCTTTCGGATGCAAAATACACAAAACCGTCGCAATCGTACATTTTTCTTGCCTGATGAATCAGATCTGTTCTTTTGCAACTGACTCAGTAGATACTCGTTAAAAAATCTTCCGTCACTGTACATTTCTGTAATATTTTCTCACTATATTGAATCGTGCCTAATGTTGTGTCCATCTTTGCAGTTCTGCAGTCGCCGCTGCCCATCACCGCAGTCTATCCATATGGTTCCATCAGAATCCACCATGGTTAACCCTGACAGAAACAACTGTTACCTCCGGAAGCATATGGATGAGTTTACCACAACAACTGCTTCCGATGAAGTGACCATAACAGCAATGTTCAAATTATTTAAGGTGAGTCTTCACTTACTTGGTAAATATATAATCGATATGATTCTCTAATTCATGATGGTCATCGTTACAACGTTATAAAGTGACATTCTGTTGATCAACGAAGTGAGGCTTCCTCAAAGCTAGCAAAATAGCTTGTTTTCTGTATGTCAAGAAATTTTCAATTTGACGAGTGTGTATGGGAGGGCAGGTAACAGTGAGACACATTTTTATAGCTGAGATGACTAGCACATTTTTACACATATCACCAAGATTTTTTAACAGTAATTATATTGTGGCCATATCTATAATATAGCGGAATCATTATATGTGTAATGCTTAAATTGGAATATTAAAGAATAAATAAATAGAGTAGTCATATTGTCTCAGTGTTCCCCAATTGCAGGGAACACTGACAAGTAGTGATGCATCGAATACACATTTTGGCTGAATATAGAGTAGCCAAATTTTAAAATCCCCATTTGGCCATAATTCTCCCTATAGTGGTTGATTTACATAAACAGCTATTTCATCTTCAACTTTTGAAGGTGGGGATTTGGTAAGTAGTGAAGGGGATGCCATATCAATGAAGCAGTCCCATATATTGAAGCCTTGTGTATTGCTCGGAGTTGTTATCTGCTTTTTTACAGAAAAAGATTTAACTGTGTAGTCCTCGTTCATAACTGTGCTCTCCTAATTTAGCTCTACAATCTTGGCATGTACTTGAAGCATAGTATCACTATTTGTAAAAAACTTTATCTTAAAACCTAAGATCTAGAAATGTAGCAATCGAGCAATGTAACTGGCTTTCAATATCAGAAAATAGTTTCTGAATTTCTATTTGCATGACAGCTTTCATGGCATGCAGACCTACTTCAGAACCTTCTCTGGAATAGAATGACAGTAGGATCTTAATTGCAGGTATCATTAAAGAAATACTTGCATTCTCAAGACATAAGTTTTTTTTTTCTTCACAAGGTTCCGATAAATGAACTGCTTTCTCTGCAAGCATCCATTGGTCATCTGTAGGTCCTCTTAAGTTGATATTGCTATCTGCAAAAAACAATATTACCACTTTCTTTTATTCCAGCAGCCATTTAAACATGTAATAACTGCTATTCCATCTTGTTTGAACATCTTGTATAAGTGCATGGCAAGGCAATTTCATAACTTCTTGTATCCCATGTAGTTTCTCTTTGGATGATGAGGAATGATGGAAGTGTCCTACAATCTTTCTGCACAGAGCAAGTAATTCCATTGTGCTGCGATGAGCTAAAATTGCTTAGTGAACACATAATTGAAGGGTGTGAACAAAATATCTTGTGCTTGTGATTCCTAGATCACTCATAACCTTCACCATATTTGCTCCATTGTCAGTGACAATTACATGACACTTTCCTTTGTTGATTTCTCATTCTTTCAATCTATCTTCAATCAGATTATTATTCCTTTCTCAGCAGTAACTTTCTGATGTTTTTGCACTGTTACCACCTGGTCTCATCGAGATTGAATATTTGGGTCCCATCAGCAGAGCTTTTTGAATGTTGCATAACATCATGTAAATTGTTGGAAAATAGTTCAATATTATGTCTGTTGAAAGATGTGGCTCTTGACAGGCTGCATCCTTCAGGATGGATTGTAAAAGGACAATGCTGGGTGGTGTTTTAAGAATGAACGCATCCATTCAATTCCTGCTGTCTTATTTTCCAATCAAGTATTTGGGGTTGTTAACTTATTGTTCATTGCCATCTTAAATGCCAGCTTTCAGCATTCTACAATGGGCAAATCATAAAACATGTTTGAACATTTTACTATGAAGTTTGCCAAACTCCTTTCCTGATCAGTTGTAAAAACCTTTCTAATTTCATAATAAGGTCGCATGCATATTTCTATGCTAGGGTTCTCCTCTGTTTTCTTGACATATCTATAAATAAAAAATGTTTTTCTTAATAATCAATGACATTGAATCAATGATATTAAAGGTCCAAAGCCACTTTTGATCTTTGGAAACCCACATTATTATTTTATGATTAATTTACCTTGCTATAGTTTGATAAGCAAGGCTTTTCTTTGGCAATCGACCATGGTTTCCTCAGAAAAGGATCCAACATCTTTTTTATGCTTAGGATTCCTAGGCATTTTCCTAACAATTTAAAAAAAGAAAATTTAGCTGTGTGTGTGTCTCACTGTTACCCATCATCTTCAGCACAAAATATAGCAAACATAACCCAAATTGATCTTACATTATGTATAAAATAAAAATATCATTAGAAGCTCAGTCTATAGTACCTTCTAGATTTTTTAAAGTGAACTTCACCTAAGAAATGCAATTTTAATCAAGACCATTTGAAATATAGTATAAAATAGTCTATTTATATCAAAATGTGCTCATTGTATTCACAGAAGTTGTTTTTACAGCAGCCATATGCATTTCACGTCAAAACATGTGCTCTTAGTTCAACTTTGAATGGCACTAGTACCATTCATAATACCACAACCCCTTTGCAAAATTCTAAAAGGAAATTTAAATGTACCTCACTCTTATCCACTCTCCCCTAAACTTAATTCCACTAGATTTTATTCAACAAATAGCCATTTTATAGTTAATTTATATTCCTTGATTTTGTGCTTTAAAGGTTCACCTACCTGCACACACTTAAGTCTTGACAATCTATAGTAAGTGTACTCCAGTCGAACCTCCCTATAACGACCACCCACGGGGTATCTCAAAATCGGTCGTTATAGGAGGTGGTCGCTATGGAGAGGTCAAGTGGGGGAGGGGAGGTGGGGGTTCAACGCGGCAAATTCAACATTTCATCTAGTAAAAACAACCAAAAAAACATTTCTTTTCATTTTTTTTGCAGACTTAGGACTTCCCATTTAGGATGGGTATGTTTAAAAATGTTTTTTTGTTTGTTTCTTTAGCTTTACGCAGTTTTACCAATTCCCGTGCGAAAAGTGATTAATTAAAATAATCACTAATTTTCTTTTGCTTAGCATTATTTCTCTGCAATAAGATTTGATCTTCCAACCTGTCTTTAATATTTTGGAGAGACAGCAAACTTGCCGTGTCTTCCACAGTTCTGGTGAACATTTTTAAGGCTAATCATCCCGGCAAAAGTTACGATTTAATTTCAACAGATGGCAGCACCACTAGGGTAAAATGTACAATAAAGCTCAATTGTGACGGTTCATCCAATTTTCAATCTGCAAAATGTTTTGTACATTAGAAAGCCATATAATTTTTGCTAAGCAAAGAAAAAAAATTACTTTACATTCTTGCCAGTTTTCTCAAAAATAATTTTCTTATAAAAAATTTCGCGGTAGTCATGTTGAAGACCTTTTTTTTCTAAACACGCAGCAACGTTTGGATTTCTAGATGAATGTATGGTTTGCTCAGGAGAATGTTGAGAACGCCGCCAAAACCGTGGCGGCAAGACGGAGGAGGAGGCAACGTTACGATTCCCTCAGAGAACGACATCGGCTTGAGAAATCTACACTATCAGTCTTGAGGAATGTGCGATCCTACAGCATCGGTTTTGATTACCTCAAATGTCTTTTCCATTTTCGATCTCTTCCTTGTTTTCACTTGCAAAGATTTTGAGAGATATTTAGTTTTTGACTTTAGCCTTCCATTCCTCAGCGGTTGCTAAAGGAACACTTTCTGATTCACTGCAAATAACTTTTGCACAAATATTATGCCGCAATTTGAATTTTTCCAACCAGCCATTTGAGGCCTCGAAATCAGGACATTGCAATTTCTTAGCTACGGCAAGCGCTTTTTCTTGCAATATTGGTCCACTTATCGGTAAACTTCTCTGCCTTGGGGTGCAAAAACCACTCAAACACAGTCGCATCAATTTCGATAGCCTCTGCTTTCAGCTTCTTTTTGGCACTTGGACTGCAAGTGTTTTCTCGCCACATTTTGGAAATCGACTCTCTATCTTTCAAAATGGTCAAAATTTGTGTCTTGCCAACTCCGAATTGTTCAGCAAGATTACATTGACTTATATTGAACTTATCAAACTTCTCTAACACTTGGATTTTTTCCTCTAATGAGAGCCATTTCCTCTTCGCAGCCATTGTAAAATATGCCTGATGCAAAATACACGTGTCCTCAAGAAAATCGAAAGGAAACTAAGTTACATTAATGAAGCTAGAGATCTCATAAGAACCAAACATTCTGTCAAAAAAGTCGTCTTGGTCCGGAAAAACAAGCAACATTGTCGGTTTCAAGACACCAAACATCAAAAATCTTTCCTAAGCTTTTGTTATGGGAATTCTGTGACTGGTCTTTAATAGAGGTGGTCGCTAGTGAGAGAGGTCGTTATAGGAGGTTCGACTGTATCTATATTCCCACAGACTGTAATTTGGTTGGCTAGATTTAGATTTTAGAACTTAGATTTAAATTTAGATTTGTTCCTTGTGAGCTGTCAGTGGCATATGGCAGGGAGTGTATTAATGGTATTAACACTTTACCTATACCCTATAAGCTATCCTGATGCTATGCAGAGAGAACGACCGGAAGTATCTGTTTTAGTGATTACTTCCTTGTAAAGCTTTGCTTATGACTCTTGGAGGTTGCACTCATTTTTTTACGGGAATCACAGCATCTTTTATTTCGCCTTCACCTAGTCAATGAATGTTTCAATAAATTTTCAAAAAATTCATCAGTTCATCAACATATCTCAAGAAATTCTCTTTTCTGATTTTGAGTGTTCAGGTTTCTGCTCCATATATCATTACTGGCCTGATAACCAATTTATATATTTTTGTGTTTCTACTTATTAGTTTACTCTTAGTGTCCTCAGATTTGCATAGTATGCTTCATTTTTTACTTCTATTCTTTCGTTTATGCATGCAGTACTTCTGTTTTTACAATCAATCATATTCCTTAGATATTTAAGCTCATTTACACCAGTTTTTTTTTCCTTTTGCAATGCTCTGGTAATGATGTGCTGATTTGGAAACTGCAGAAAGAATATCCCAATGGGCAAATAGAACCTCCTCCATATTTTGTTGTTTGCTGTAAAAGATTTCTCGGTTTGGAAAACTCTAAATATTTTAAGGTAAGTGGCTCTAAAATGATGATGATAATACAAGTGAGATAATCATTTTGGTCGATAATTATTGTTTCACTGTAAATTCAGAAGTTGAGGTGATGACAACTCCTTTCTTTTACTTTTGGGTTATTATGGTATACTGTTAATCACAATCCTATAAAACTCAGGTTATATAGGATTGCGATCAACAAATCAAAAGATGAAATTGCAGGAGGATTTAGGCTTGGGAAAAGGAATGAGAGAGGAAAAAGGCTTGTCGAGTTCTGCTCGGCAGAGGGTCTCATTGTGACCAACACCTGGTTTAAGCATCATCCTCACAGGCGCTATACCTGGAAGGCTCCTGGTGATTGAAGGAGATTACAAATAGATTTCATACTAGTCAAAAAGAGATTTAAGAACCAGGTAAAGGATAGTCACAGCTATAATAGTCCGGATATAGATAGTGATCATAACCTATCGATGGCAAAATGTAATTGGAAACTCAAGAAATTAAAGAGAAAGGAAACAAAGAAATGGAAACTTGACAGGCATAAGAATAAAGATGTTTTGCCAGAATATGGAGAGAGAAATTATTCTCTAAATTTTGCAGGAGAGGATGATGTCAACACGAAGTGGAATATGGTGAAAGAGAAACTTTTATTGATAGCAGAGGATGTAGTCGGAAGGAAAACCACAGAGAATAGAAGAGAATGGATAACACTGGAAATAATAGAGAAAATAAACAGAAGAAGTGAGTTGAAGGGTTCAACCAAGCATGAGAACATTTTAAAGTACAAGAAACTTAGAAATGAGATAACTAGAGATTGCAGGAAAGCAAAGGAAAGATTTCTTGAAGAACAATGTGAGGTAGTGAAAAAACTAATAGAGGAGGGAAAGATGGAAGCTGCCTACATGTGTATAAAATCCTTCTTTGGTAAAAGGAAGGTAAAGGGCAGTGGTTTGAAGAATAACAGAGGGGAGTATGTTTACAACAAGGAGGCTATTGCTGAAAGGTGGAAAGTACATGTTTAGACATTTTACAATGGGAAAGGTCTAAGAGAGTATGAGATTGAAGAAGAATCTGTTATGTATCTGCTTTCTGTTCTGTTTCAACATGTTTTTAGTTTCTTTTGTTTCTGTGCATCGCGATGTGCATTTGTTGTCGGCCATATTTATGTTGTAGTGTGCTGCCTCTCGCTCACTCTTACTGCAGCAACGAGCAGAGGAAGTCGTCTTGAAAATATAGTGCAGTGTACGCGAGCACGTGTTTTACTTCGAGGACCCTTTCCTGAAGACATAACAGAATCAATAAACGTTGAGGAGAGAGATGATTCCATCATGAAGGATGAGTTTGATCTGGCAGTTTGGATACTCAAGCATAGGGAGGTACCAGGAATCGATGATATCCAGAGAAAACTGATCAAAGCAGCTGGCAAATGTCTTTTGGAGACCATCTACAAACTGGTGTGTTAGATATATGAGACTGGAAAGACACCTGATGACTTCACTAAATGTGTCACTAAATAGTCCCCATTACAAAGAAAGCAGCTGCTTCCAAGTGCAAACAATATCGAATAATTAGTCTTGTGTCTCATGCTTCTAAAATTCTAACTTCCATTTTTCTACAGAGAATTGAGGGTATGATTGAAGAAGTACTCTCAGATGATCAATTTGGATTTAGGAGTGGTAAAGGTACACATGAAGCCATTCTGGCTTTAAGAATATTGCGGGAAAATGAATCAGGAAGGATAAGACAACATATAGGCTTTTGTGGACATAGAGAAAGCCTTTGCATGGAATAAGTTATTCGAACTGCTAAAAGAAATTGGTAATAAGTTTAAAGAAAGAAGGGCAATATATGTACAATATATACAGGAATGAAAACGGTGTAATAAAGGTTGGAACTTGCAAGGAGGAAGTAAAAATAGAGAAAGGAGCCAGACAAGGGTGCTCACTTTCACCAAAGCTCTTCAATTTAAATGTGCAGAAAGCAACCTATGTAACAAATAGAGATTGGACCAGTAGTGCAGTGTAAAAGGATCTCAATGCTTCGATTTGCTGATGATATAGTGGTTTTTGCAGAAAGCAAAGGAGAGTTAACACACAATCTTTTGGAAATGAATCACATTCTAAACAGTCAATACAATCTTTTGTTAGATTGAATCAAAAGAAGATGAAAGTTCTTATCAGCAGCAGAGAAGGAGATATTTATGCCAGAATCAGGCTGGATGGAGAGTTATTAGAAAAAGTGGACGAGTTTTGCTACCTAGGAAGGAAAATAACTCATGATGGATGAAGCAGAAGAGATATTTTGAGTAGGCTACATAAAGCAAAGATTGATTTTAACAACAAAAAAGGGCCTATTCACTTCAAAATCCATCAATTCAGCATTGAGAAAAAAGTTAGTTAAGACCTATGTGTGGAGTGTATATATATAGATATGAAAGTATAGTATAAAGTGAGATACTCCCTCCTGACTATGTTATATGTATACTGAAAATAGCAGAATAGGCGGTGGAGTGCTCATAGCAGTCAAAGATCATCTTAGGAGCAAGCACGAAGATTTCATAGATAATTGCACTAGGGAAATGGTTTGGTGCTCCGTTCTAAGACAAAATGGAAGTATGGCTCTTTTTTGCTCTTTATACCATCCTCCAAATGGCAAATTTGATAACATAGATAATCTATCCAAGTAGTTACAGAGGTTGTACTAAAGGTACAGAAGACTGACCTCAATGAACCTCACAAACATATGATCCACATTCTTCCTGACAGCCACCTAGTGATTCTATCAATATTATAATAGAATATACCAATCCTTTTTCTTTCATGTCATCATTCATAAGCATTTACATTGGTTTAAACAAAATTTGTTTGCTATAGATGCAATTTCAAATGGAATAGTTTTGGTGAGGCTTGCCAATTGGTAGAAACATAATGCAGTTTGTATCATATATCAACATTAAGCTGTTTCTGAGATAGAGTGGGGGACAGACTGATGGTTGAACACTTCAGAAATTATATATTATATTATATGATTATAAATAATATGATAATTAAATATTTGTCATTTTTTTCCATTTGGTATTGCATATAAGAAAAAAATTCCAAAATTTTCTGCTACCGATTATGTCTTTTGGATTCTGATTTATCTGTTACAAAAATTAAAGCTGTTAGATATAAATTCCCTAGCAGAGATAATGCATAAATTAAATCCAGAAAGAAATAACATACATGCAGGTAGATATTACTTTAAATTTTAGATGATATTTTGTGTTTTATAACAATTGAAAACACTGAAGTTATATTTTCTTACAGGATTACCTACTTGAAAAATTCAGTGACCGCTCCTGAGTAACTGAAGTCAGCCGTCACAATGCTGCTGATAATTGTTCTTTCCATCGTGATCTCTTGTATCATCACTAGGAAAGGAAAGAGAAATTATTCATGCTGTAAAACAAGTGGAGAATCTAAATGGAGTATTGCAGCACAAGTTTAATATCCCAGTTTTAACTTTTAAGAACCATCATTCATACTAGAAACAAAGTTTTTAAAGCCATAGCTGAATAAGGTTCTAAAAAAATTGAAGCAAAATGAGTAGAACATTCATTTGATTACTTTTTGGAGGGTCATAGAGATAAATCTGCCCATATCTTGGCTATTATTTACAGGAAAAGCAAAATATTGCTAAATACTTGAGTTGAATATTTCTGGAGACTCCAAATTCTCTACAAGATGGTTTGATAATTAAAATCTTGCCGCAATGTAGAGAATTTGAGACTTTGTAGAGAAGAAAATGGAGTTATTGAAGATGCATTGACTGAATGGAATATATTAAATGATCCTAAATTTTCTAGCTATCCTCCAGACTGTACATATAATATTGATGAAAGTAGACTCTTCTATGAGGATCTACCTTAAAGGAGGTTGAATGAACCTTTGCCATAATTGACAGTTGACTTGGCACAGTGGAAAATCCCCAAACATACATTGCTGAGTCATCTTCAAAGCCAAATTATACATAGATGGCAGAATTTTATAGCAATTCAGGTGAAGATACACAAAAAATACTGTGACACAAAATGGATGATACCATAAAAACAACTACAAGGTAACAAAATTTTAAGTTACAATTTACTGATCTACCAGATGAAAATGGAAAAACAAAATGCATTATCCTGGTCATGTGAATAATGTATACGTAAAATAAAGACAAAGTTGATTTTTCCATCTTCTTTTAAGATGAATATCCTCAAAGTTAAGGCCACATTGTTAATTTTGGTGACTTACAATTGTATAAAGATAAAAAATTCCATTAAAATGTCATTAGTCATAGGCTTTATCTGTTAAAATAAAAAGTAGTAACAAAATAGTCATGGATGAAGCATTTCTCACAGCTAAAACCTCATGGAGGCACCAACCATACAATGTGATGGAAAGGAGAACCCCTCTTTAGGGATAACGCACAAGGTAAAAGGTTAAGGTGACTAGGTATGTAAAGGCATGCACCTATAACCAACCGGAAACTGGGAGACCCGGGAGACCATAGGACGTTTTTCAGGTCCATTTCTTCTTGGGTTTTTTCCTAGGTGCATACCTTTACATGCAGTGCTTGTAATATTGTAATAGGGAGTTGGCTGGTGACCAATTTTCTTAGACATAGTAGTTACCAGATAACGTTGGTAGATGGTGTAGCGGTAGTAAAGGTGGTAATTACAATGTACTATTACATACTATCATTGCTAGTTACTTATTTACTCTTAATTTTGCTTAAACCGAGCTATTTAGCGACAATTTCTGCCCAAACAGAGCAAAGGGAGAAATCACAAAAGATTTTCATACATAAAATTTTATTTTCAAATAGAACAATGTACACTGTAAATGCAGAACTACACAACAAATACAGAAAATTCAGACAAACAATACTTTTAAGACAAAACAATAATACAATGCAAAATCAAAAAGAATTAATTTGGTAATGGAGTGGTAAAGAAGTAAATATGACAAAACAAGACAATTGTTTCTACTAACAGCCTCAGGATAGATTGTTTGGAGTCTGCCTTCATTCTCCTTCCTCACAGGAGTGATATTTGAATGATTCCCATTTGTCATAGCCTGGAAGTGAGAGCTATATTTTGTAATGATTATCTAATGGAGCATTTATATTCTCTCGTATAAATAATCGCAAGCATCAATAGGAGAAAACATCATATTCCAAGCATCGGTAAAACATTACTGTGAATTCAGTGACGTAAGTAGAAGAGCTAAATATAAATATATTTGGTGATAATGCTGCATTATCGTAGAAAATTCAAAAACATTGACTAAATGCAACTAAATGAAATCAAAGTGATCAAATACGTTTCCTAAGAATATCATAATTCACACAATTTACGGTAGCAATTATTATCATCCCAAAAATAATATTTGGTAGGAATAACAAGTGTGAAAAATAGCGACACGACTGGGACACGAACCCAGGTCTCCCACTTTCCCGGCAGGTATTCTAACCACTGAACTACCGTGCCGCGTCTCTCTCACACTGTTAAGGGAATGCTTCCCATGCGTCCCAGTCGTGTCGCTATTTTTCACACTTGTTATTCCTTTGGGATTTTCGTAGGTTTTACAACCTACTAAGTTACCTTCCTTTCCTTTATCCATAATATTTGGTAATAATACTGATTTTAGTAGACAATTCAAAAACATTGACTAAATGCAACAAAATAAAAGCAAAGTGATAGAATACATGTGCTTCTTAAGTCAAAAAGTAATATCATAATTCACACAATTTACAGAAGCTATTATTATACTTACAGATCTCTGGGTCTTGGAAAACAGAACACCTTCACTGCATTCCTTGATTTACAGCCACTAACAGCACACTTCATCCTCACTTCTTTATTCAGCTAGCTCCGCACCAGGGGGGCGACGCAGAGTCATTTGTTTCAAACTGGTGTTACACTACCGTTATCCTTCAGTCTGTAGGATGTCACTACTGTCAAGTGTGTGAGAGACAGGGTGATATGAATTTTATCTCTTTCTCTCTCTACCAATCCATCAATGAGGAAACAAAGGAATAACAAGTGTGAAAAACAGCGACACGACTGGGACTCGAACCCAGGTCTCCCACTTTCCGGGCAGGTATTCTAACCACTGAACTACCGTGCCGCGTCTCTCTCACACTGTTAAGGGAATGCTTTGTGAGCAGAGCAGACAGTCTCCACATTTAGTGGCACAACCTGCCGCCCGAGGTCCTCACAGAGGCAGCCATCTCACAAAGCTGGTGTTATGAGGTTATTTCCCCCCAGGAAATCACAAGGATAAAGGAAAGGAGTAGGTTGTAGGTTAGTAGGTTGTAAAACCTACGAAAATCCCAAAGGAATAAAGTGTGAGAGAGACGCGGCACGGTAGTTCAGTGGTTAGAATACCTGCCCGGAAAGTGGAAGACCTGGGTTCGAGTCCCAGTCGTGTCGCTGTTTTTTCTTTGAACAACGTACTGGACGTTGGCTCAGTTCCCGCATACTCCCTCACTTGCATTGAGGTATGTGCAATCACGCACTGCTACTGTTCATGTGATGCCACTTTGGGGGTGCCACAAGTGGTGCGGCGGCACCGGGACCCGCGCTAACAGGATTTCGATTACAAATATGTTACGAATTACCATCACGTGATAGATTTTATGACTTCGCGAGGGCCTCACAGAAAAAGTCATGGAATGACTTGTGAAAACATAGCTCAATTAACTTAATTCAGCATTAAGAGGCCAACCGAAGAAACGTTCTTTTACCATTTAAATTAAGCTTAAGAATTTAAAACGTAAATGTAAAACCTAATTTCACCGTTAAAATGATTTAAAACAGCAGCGTGGAAGCATTTTTACGCGCGTAAACGCGCGCGCGTTCATAATTTCAGACTTCAATGTTTCTAATTTACACCTTTCTTTACTATATTTTACGAAAAAGGTAGAAACAAAAAAAGGAAGAAAAAAAAATAATTTCCAGGGGGGCGCTGAGTAATATTTTCTCTGGAAATGGGGCGGTAGGCCAAATAAGTTTGGGAACCACTGTACTAGACTGTCCGAAATGATTGTTTGTATATGCAGTTCCAGTTCAAGGTTACCAATATTTAAAAGATAACGTAAATATTGAAATAAGTAAACATTTCCAATATTTTTAGTGCCATTGTATAAAATAACGCATAGTTACCAGACGATCAATGAATTTCATAACATCAAAAAATTAAATACCCATTTTATCAGTTTTTTAACTCCCAAAATCTTGATTTTTAAATTAAATTTTGTAGTGAATATTTTTTTCGCGAAAATTTACACAAGGATGGCATTTTCCTGAAAATTTCCTCTTTTGAAAGAGACTGTATTCATGATATCAATTGCTCTAAAATCTATGTTAAAATATATTGATAATTAATGCATTAAAATATATCTGAGAAGCTACGAGCTAGTATATTTTAGAGAACATATTTGTGACTCTTTCATCCCTTCTTGTTTGATCTTATCGAGAAAATTTACCAAAACTCCTTAATTTTATATCCTGTAAGCAAAGAAAAATTGCAGTAGTTTGAAATTCGCTGAAGATCACATTGCCATTATTGAATGTCTTGATAAAATCTGTTGCATGGGGTCATATAGACCCCATGCGACATCATTATAGAATAAAAGAGTGATGAGATCCGAATGAAGTATTTTTCATAACCCGGTTAAAACGCTATCACTCATAAGGAGGATTTCAGTTGGTCCCCTGAAAAGCGTCTTTGCTGGGTTTTACCGAATGTGGTTGGAGTCTATTGGATAGCTCATAGGGAATTTTCTTGACGTCTTAGTAACCTTGTACTTTTTTTCATTAAAAGAATTCATAGGAACACCATCCTCCGGTCAAGTATCTTATATTCGACGAAGTGGACCGCAGAGCTTTCGGCAGAGGTCAGATTGCTCATTCGTTTAGTATTCCAAAATCAACACCCGCAGTAAAGATGAATCAGAAAAAATACATGTAACAGCTGCGTCGGGCTGCATTTTGCAAGGATATTTAATGATTCTGCATGGATCGTAAAGCGCGAGAAACGTAAAATTTCAACGTGGAAAATGCTTAACAGGTTAAAAGCCACGACGAAAAAATTAGAATGGCATATGGTCTTGTAAAGTGCGCCAAAGGTGGCTGTAATGTTATTTTACCAGCAAACTAAAACATAAAGAAACCAAAAAATTAGGAGCATTTGAATGATAAGGTGAATATTGGAAATATTCCATAAAATATTTAGAAATGTAGCTTTACTTGCAAGAAATGAGCCAGCTCTTATTTCCAGAAGAGGAACTTTTTTCTTCGTAGTAACCTACATATTTGGACAATTGGTAGCGTTGAGTTCCGTTTAAGAGCAGAGGCAATGTCGAGTAAGATCGTAGGACCGAAAATGTTCCCAGTATCTGCCTGTACGTAGTTGGAACTGATTATTTATTATCCAACAAACAACTATGAAGCACCTGATGATTGATTTGATTAATTCATTTTTAAAAACTCTCGCTATTTTAATCATGGAATCCTAAACCAGTCGAAGGCAAATTCCTTGCGCGTTTTCAAAATAGTCATTAATTTTCTTAAGTGTCAAAATAGCGCTTGTGAAGGTTAATTTACGCTAATACAAACCAGTTTAAAATGAAGGGTAATATAATAAGTACATATGGAAACCAAACCATTATTTCGGAGGAGAGAATTTAGATTAAAACTTCAACAAGGTTCCGTCCACGTACAGTGGACATGGCTGAAATCGGTCGTGTCTCCTTTATACTGTGGAATTGTACAAGTTTGTAAATTTTATTGTGGTTTTAACAATAAATTTACGTTATTATGGAATTCCACCAAATATCATTTAGCAAGTTTGATTTATGCCATTTAGAGTTTATTCTATGGGGCTTTGCTTACCAGCACATTTTGTATTGCTAAGATTTGAAAATGTATGTTTACTATCATAAAATTTCTTTGTGAATGTATCACCATAATGCCTCTCAACAGAAAGCAGATGTTTGGATGAGCCAATAAAATATGAGATTGTAATGGATAAGGTCGATTTTGGGCCTAAAAAAACCTCTCAAGAACTGTAGTTGGATTTTCAAATGTAGATAGGTCAAATTAATCTCACACCACAAAATCATAAAGGAACAGACTTTAAACAATACATTGGGATACCTTAAAATGTAAAGGGTGAGATTTCTAAAGATCAGATAAATAACAGCAATTAACAGAAGAGGATAGTTTATTATATCTAATTTATAAATACACAGACCAAATATACAGACATAATTCATCTCTCCAAAATGTTTGAAAATGACTACTTATCTATTTAATTTCATTAGAAATGACTATATAATGAAAGTAAATAACACAAAAAACATAATATACTACATAATAGACTACATAGCATTAAACCATGTTCGACAGCTACCACCATTTTTACAGACTGAAAATTACTTTAAATAAATAATAGGCTTTCTAGCTGCTTGGTCAGACAGACTGAAATGACTCAAAATATTAGGCACCAATGTATGACCAGAAAATCTTTCAATAAATATCAATATCACATGGGGCTAAATTCACAATTGACAAGGGAAGAAGTTATGCTTGAAACAATGCCAGGAATCCCTTTTAGCCCAGTTTATACAATTAGTTTTAATGTATAATAGTTCTAGTACATAATAGTACTCAGTCTATTTGAACTTAGGAATATCTTGCTTCCTACATCTGCAAGATAATAGTCAGAAGATAATTTTTTGAGAGGTATAATCCTGTAACTCCATCGCTCCAATATATTCAAATATTATCTTTGCCCCAAATCCCATTACAGGGGAGTCACTTTCATGTCTCTTAAATTTACAGGTTCAATATGTGTTATACAGTAAACTTCCTTAGATAACAACAACTAATGAACAGCCAGTTTTGTTACACTGTAACATCTTCAGGTGCCTAAATAGTATAAGGGCACAAATATAAATCAAGCTTATCTGATAAGCTCACAAATTATTTAAATAAGGCAGGCCCATCATTTATTTAATCATTGTAATGTTGGCATTTCTTTTGGAAGTTGACCAAATGGCGGCATTGATTGACCAAAAAGGCAAATCACAGATATGATGACACTTAAGGTACCAAACTATCCTTAGCAATTGATAAAATGCTTTTACCTTGCTTATTAGGCATGGTAGCTTCAGCTGTGTTTACATTCAATGAAGTCTTACTTATTGTACTTACCGAGGGGATGACCTCCTCAGCAAATTCTTTAACTGAAACACACTTCACTTCCATTACTAAAGCTCCCTTAGACCAAATGAAAAACCCAATTAAAATGCCAATTACAATGCCACATCCTAGGCTAAGTCCAGGTAAAATGAACCTACTACACTTTGGCTTCTTTCTTGCATTGGACATTCCTGTCTCTCCCTCATCTTCGTTTTTCAATTTCAAGTCAGTCCTGTGGAAAGAAAAAATGCAGGTTAAAAATAAAACATTACAGACCCATTTACAAATAGAAATAATATGTACAATCATCACAGTCATTCTGAACCTTCCATATGTCACTCACAGCTCCTTCAAAGAAGCAATCTGGTTAATGAAATCATAAAAATCTTACAGAGATTGAAGATTACTAAGAAAGTCTTCACAGGTCTTCAACCGGGTGAGAATGTTGTATGGCTCAGACATTTCAGCAACAACCTCTCCTGCTATTCTCAAGGATGTCGAGAACTGTTGTTTGAAGACCCACAAAGACCTTCTTATCCAAATTCGTAAAGAGTATTACTTTTCTCCAAATTAAATTATATTGGTTATTGGTCATTTGAATGTGTTGAAGGAAAAGCATATTCTCTTATAAGAATCTTATAACATTTTTATCAAAATGAAGCACTCAGAATTCCTGAATTATTTGCAAGCACTCAGAATTCCTCAAATAACCCCCTTCCATTGTGATCCTGTTGTATTGTTCAAAGTGCTTTGACAGCTTAGGTCATTTTGCATGCAGGCCCCCAATGAGAATCAAAAAAAAAATCCTAGTGCTTTCATATCGGTCCCCTATCTGTTCCTTATCAACATATACTAATGTTGTCTCCCTGAATCGCGTCTTCATTTTTCTTGCTAATGTAGTAAAATCTCAAGCACCCAGCTTACAGAACTGTTCGACAGCTTGTGTGATAAAATACCTTTCTCCAAGACCACTAAAAGAAACCTCAGTAAAATCAAATGTTTCTTTTATCTACCACATAATAAACTCCCATTTTGATTCTCCCAAACTAATTTCTCTAATTAAACATGTCATGTCCCACTCAGGACAAATAATCTTACTCCTCTTCTCAATGTTCCTATGATTTGATTATCCCTTGCACCATCTTCACTACTATACCACCTTCCTAACCTAAGAACTCCCTACCTCTCTCCAGAGACCCTCTCAGACAGTTATGTGAACAATTCTTAAAAAAATATATAAATAAAGTTTCATATCAATTATTTTGTACTTAATTTGCAAGTTGTAAATATTGCTTTGAATCAGAAAGGTTGATTTGTTATTATTGCATTAGTTACATGTTAGATGCAATCATACATATTGCTGTTAATTTGTTCTATATTTTTGTTGGGAATTCAGTCTAAAATGGTGGCATCACTGTACATGATTCCATTAAATAAATAAATGTTCAAAACTGAAGAAGTAAGAACAAACACTAACTAATTTCCACAGAATATACATATTTTTTACAATCAGTTTTCTCTGCAAGTAGACATCATCAGGATGAAGATTTCTACCTATAGACACTAGTCATAAAAACATTTTTCTATGGAAATAACTAAGTGTTTGTTCTTACTTCTTTAGTAAGGTTCTGTTCCACAAAGTAGAGCTTAGGCTGCACCTACATTGGATCCGTTTTTCTCCCGATCCGATGTCGACCGACGTCGGCCGACGTCGGTAGAAAAACAAACACGAAGATATTAACGAGAGCGCCTACACTGGAAGGAAATTCTCCGTCCGACGTCGCCCGATGGGAAAGCCCGATCAAACATGTTTGATTCCAATCCGACAGACGGCACGCGATGGCGGAGAATATTGACAAGGAATTGTTAATTAAGCAAGTGAGGAATGATTTTTAACTATGCCATTCCATCAAGTATCTCTGGATACCATTAATTTAACACTTTAACTACTCATATTACGGTCATGTAATTAGTTTTGAAGCAAAAAAATTTTAACTAAGATTTATAGCTCACACATAAATACTTATAAATATCATATATATAAAAAACAAATGTCTGTCCCTCCGTCCGTCTGTCCGTCCCCCTATTTATCTCAGAAACGGCTTGACTTAGAGATCTGAAATAAATTACATTGTGTTTCTACGATGCTGAAACCCCAGGAAAACTAGTCTCATCTCTGTAGAGGCCCGGGTTCGAACCCAGGAGCACAAAATACGTTTCCATGAGAGATGTACGTAAATTACGTTTTCATGACCTACANCATCATCAGGATGAAGATTTCTACCTATAGACACTAGTCATAAAAACATTTTTCTATGGAAATAACTAAGTGTTTGTTCTTACTTCTTTAGTAAGGTTCTGTTCCACAAAGTAGAGCTTAGACATATTAGAAATTTACTATATTTTTCAAACAAATTTCTAACTCTCCCTTCAAAACAAACTCAAATCCTTTTTCATCAAATGTAATACAGTGATGGTAACTAATCATAGATGAAAGAACAAAAACCATTGAAACATAGGAATGGCAAAGTTAGACCTGACATGGCACTAAAAATATTTTGCTATACTCTTTAATTTTTTTCATCCATTTCATTGAATACATATGGATATAAATGTTCCAGGTACCCACATCTAGAAGTCTTATCAGTCAGTATCAGTTGAAGTCATCAAAAGAGGATTTTTTTCAGTAGAGCCATTTTCAAGCCATTTCATAGAGATGGAATATTCCTCAAGGAAGCAACAAGTTCAAGAAAATATGTGATCAACTATATCTGAGCTCTTGCGATTTTCTCCAATGTGACACAGTATTGCAAGCATTTCAGATTTACAGAATGCCATTTTTTGAAGTGAAAGGGCAATTCTCGTCAAAACTTTTTTCAGTAAAAGCAAATTCTTGTGGTTCTGGAAGACCTCTTCCACAAGCCATCTGAGATTTTCAAATTCTCCTGTTTCAAAAGCTTTTCCAATTTATACAAATTTTATTTCCGATGGAATTCAACTGACGACCAATGAAGTTTAATTCCATAAGACATCTTTGAGCACTAATAAAAAGATCAAAAACAAACTTCTTTATGTGTTTGGATACCAAGAAATATCTTGGCAAAATAACCCCAATCACAGACAATGTGACATTCATAGTTGATAAAATATTACTCAGGTTGTATTGAGCCAAAAGAGCTAAATGTAAAATTAAGTAGCTTACTTCGGTAAAATATATTTTTATAACAACACCTCCTGACCCTCAAGGATAGCCCAGATCAGCTGCTTAAATGTTTAAGATTGATTATTATTGTTCTCCAGTGAGGGAATTTACAATTGCATAGTTAGGGAAACATTTATTTATTTTAGCTAGACTATCTCACAGCTCATCCAAGAGACAGGAAATACTTTGTGTAAATTAGTTAAGTGACACCATCAATCCTATTTTCTTAGTGAAGTTAGTTTGGCTGTGGATAACATACATATTACTGACAATGAAAACTAAATATCTCAGATATGAAAAAATATGATATAATATATCACCATGAAAAAATAATTAATCTGGTGTAAATTGAATAATATAGTGTTACATGAAGGTTATGAGTCATGGAAAAGACAACTTGATCAAAAGAAATGTGTTGAAGATGCTATTGATGAATGCAATATCTCAGTTGGCTATATGGATACCATTGTCTCCAAAACCATGACCAAAAAAAACTTAGATCAACTACTTAAATATATCTTCCACCAACTAATAAGTACAAACACATATGTTGGAAGCTCTCATGAGTACTTCTGAGATAAAAACAATACCAATTGCAATAAAAAACAGGGACAAATTTCCAAGTAGCTGTATCAAACATAGTTCTACTTTCAAAGTGAGTGATAATAAAATTAAAGCCCCTTTTATTCAATATCTTAACTAATTCTGTTTCTAAAAATATAAAAGCTTTTCCAATTTTGATTTCATAGTTACAACTGGCAAAATCACAAGGTATATGCAGAGGGTCTTTTGTATTCCCTTGGTCTGGATGAGAATTCTTTAGCACTGACAAGTATGTATTAAATGCCACAATAACAGTCAACGTTAATTATTGTGGAATTGATCATCTCATGCAATGGAATGATGGAGTGAATGAGAAAATCTCAAATCAGTTAAATAATGGCCAACAGAGACAACTAAACCGATATCTTTCAAAGACTTTGGATAGTTATATTAGACCAGAAACACATACTTTCAAGCATTTCTTGTGGCTTAAATAACCAAGGGGGATGTAGAAATATTTCTACACCATATTCACCGGAAAAGCACCAAATCTTTCAACCAAGGGCATATTAATTTTATTCTAATACTAGACAGGATGAGATAACACCATACTGAAGACCTAGTGCAGAAATATTTTTCTTTGCCAAGAAATCACTCATCACTTTATTCAATGCTAATATATCACAATCCACATTGCTTACAGCCAACTGATTATCAATTTGTAAGAATAAAATTGTGCAAGACTACAAAGATACAAATTATTCATTAATATCCTACTTACATTTTGATGGGATGAGAGGAATCTGCTGTTTGCCCTTCGATATCAGAAGACTTCTCAAGGGTGGTCATTATCAGCATGGTAAAGCAGGCTTTATAAGGGGAAACAAGCAGAGAAAGAAAAAGTAGTTATAATTCCATTAAAGGCTAATTCACAAATTATTCTTTATATGTTTGGAATACATGGTTAAAAAGCT
This sequence comes from Ladona fulva, assembly GCA_000376725.2. Classification (NCBI taxonomy): domain Eukaryota; kingdom Metazoa; phylum Arthropoda; class Insecta; order Odonata; family Libellulidae; genus Ladona; species Ladona fulva. The sequence continues at coordinate 648,227 of KZ308274.1, forward strand.
TTCCCTTTGGATTCATGATTAAAAACTCTCAATTTATTAATAGTATTATTTTCATTGCGGCAGTTTACTCTCCCAATTTCTCTTTGTATTTTCTGGCAAGCATACTCTCCTACAAATGAAATGGTACTTCACCATTACATTCCACGAACACCTGACAAGTTATCCTCATAACAGAATAATCATATGTATTATTTCTAGCAGGATTTTTTCAAATAAATAATTAATTACTACCCCTGCTATTTATGTTTTTTTGTTTTCTTGTTCCTTGTCTTTGAATTAAATGCTGAATACCATATGGTTGTGGGATAGTATACTCTAGGATTAAGCAGAGGGTCTTTTGTATTCCCCTGGTATAATATTATACACATATAGGATTTCTGCTGACACTATCTTTTATTTTTTATACATCTCAAGTGATTGTAACATATCTCTAATTAAGTTATGCCTTTGTACACTATTACTTCTTTATACCCAGTCTTGTATTCTTATCTATATATATTTGTTTCTGTCTTGTATTTTGGTAGATCGTCGTATTCTTCAGCATTTTCTGATGATGATCCAATATATTGTGTACATATGTTGCTTCATGTTATTATGATTAGTTTATATTTAAGTGTTGTCATAAAGTATAAAGGTAAAATATTATGCTTCTTTAGTGCAAAAGAGAGTATATGTGAATCCGTGGAAGTGAAACTTAACTTCCCTCTAAAGGGAAGGTGAACCAAGTGAAGTGGTTACCTTAAAAATAATACAGCTCATTACTTTTCAGAAGTGACGGAGAAAGTAGAGGTATACAACCATCCCAATTACCGGTTTTTCTTTGCTAGCATCCCTCGCACTAATGAAATAGCACTTATGAATTCGCCCATAATCAAGTCGCAAGCAGAAGCTAGCCTTGGCTGTGAGACATTTCCTATATAGCTAGTGTTGGACGAATATTCTCATTCTAGACCTACTTCCCGGAATGGATGAGTTGCTGTGCAACTCGAATAATTAGGCCGGGTTTTCACGGGGTCGAGTGCACGGCTATCGACCCTTTCGATCATGTACTCGATCATATGAGAAACTACCAGTCGTGAACGTCTTCTCGCGGAGCCAGTCGTGTGCTCTCCGCCAGGTTTAGCGTGAACGACACACACACGAGGATGACGCAGTCGCCACGAACAGCTGATAAGAAATGCTGGCGAGAATTTCCCCTAGGCGATTTCAACGGGCGTCCAAGAGAACTCGAACTATCAATTTTGCCTGTGATCTGGTTTTATGTACAGATTATCCCTTTTTAACTTGACATACACCCATTGCGTTGAATTTTTATTCCATTGACACATCACAGGTATACCCATTCACATAAGCCCCACACGTACGACACATTTTATCTTGTTGATTTTGTTTTGTGTCTTGTCCTTGGGTCGCTTTTGGCGTTATTTGGGGTGTTTTTCCTCTTCGGACGGCATAGGTGTGCTGTTTTGAATTCTTGGGTACGGATAAGTACGTTTGGGTGTAGAGGGAAATAAGGAGTGGGAAGAGGAGAGGGAAAAGAAAATTAAGGGAATTTGTTGTATGTACCACCGCCACTTACAAACTACGGCTTAAGGAGTTTTTCTTTTACACTTCACATCAGCTGTGTCTCCAATATTCATATGTCGAACTATCAAACTCAACAAGTAACTGGGAAGCAGCAGTAGTTTATTATAAGGCTAATTTAATTTGAACTCAAATACGTTTCTCGCTTTAATGTCAATTTCTCAAAACAGGGTGTATATAAAAAGGTTAATTCTTTGATTCAGTCGAGGTTGTACATTCACCAATTTTTATAAATTCCATCTAACCACCTAATTCTAACTGCATCGGCTCAAAACACGTAAATGTGGTATGCTGATTTCCCAGACCGAAAGGATTGCATCATTTCTGGGGCAAGGTTTTGAGTAAAATCTAAGTGGATCAGCGCACATTCTGGTTGCCCCCTTTGAGAGTAATTATAATAAAATCAGCGTGACAACGATATCAAATGTGCTTAGCATAAACCCTTCGTTTCACGAATATTGGCACAAAATATTGTTAGGGTTCCTCCCGTTTCAGGTTTCGCTTGTTAATACTTCTTCGCCAATATGGCAGGGGGTGTTAATACACCTAGGTCCCTAATTATTCATATTATTTACGTGTCTAATAGTATCTGGAAAAAAAGAGACCAATAATGACTAATCGTTCGTGCAATAATCTCACGAAATTTCTTCGAAGTCTGGTCTCGAAAATTTCGTTCGCTAAGCGCAGGAATCACTATGTCGCGTATTTCGTCATGTAAGTCACTATTCAGTAATTTCTCAAGCATTCTGTGCCTAAACTCGAGTCTTCTATCGCCAAGAGAATTCCAGCCGAAATTATTTTACTTACTGTTTTTGAGAAATCCGAACCAGATATGAATGATGATTCTTGATGAGATATGATTCTTTGACAGTACTGAAAACCGGAGTAATTAAAGCGTCTTAACTGGATGAATGAAGTCAAAATATAAAAGAAGGAACCATGCACTCTCCACTGTCCAGCAACCTCGATTCCAGTCTCGAGAACTGCTAAAAATGGTTCGTTCCCGCGCTCCTGCGCCGAGCTATAGACGCGATAGAGTGGTCCTGCGCGCGTCTTGAACATCTCCTCGTCCTCTTCCTCGCATTCTTCCTCGTCGCTGGACTCTCTATTTTTAGAGGCCGCTAGCACACACACCGTGGGTGTGTGTGCTAGCGGCCGGTTTCTTTCCATTGAGTTGTATTGGAAGTCAGAGCCTTTTGTAACTTGGTATAACTAACTTTATTTTAATATTGAATCATGTTATTTTTATGGTTTCAGTAATGTAACTCGGTAGTTTACAACTGGTTTATGAAAGAAATATAATTGTGGACGTGAAAAACACATGTTGCTGATGCCATGATACGCGTGGATTAACGAGGAAACCTTTGTTAGAGGAGGAAGAGTATATTTTAATTCGTAAAATTTAGAATTAGATAGCAATTTCACAATTCGAAGGAGAGGTTCCTTTTTAATTAAATTATAATATAACTAGTAAACGCCCCCGTCAAGCATGACGGGACTTAATTTAGTTTAAAAATATATCTATTATCGTATATATTATGGTCCTCCTAAGCACAAAAAGGTTCTATGGTAAGATCATATATGATCTCACCATAATATGATATGATATGATATTATGATAATAACTCACTATATTTATAACCGCAGCCGGAACTTAATTCCGGGTGCCTTCTTAACATTATTTATAATATTTATTCTACTGTTTTCAAGTCACGAAAGTCTTGTTTGCACGGAAGAGATCCCCAGAAGAGGGGATATGGGATAACTCATCAAGTCAATGTACAACAATTGCCTTGGTCGTCAAAGGGATGGTTTGTTTATTTCCAAATATTTTCACGAAATTTACGTCTATTTTATCAAAGTTCTCGCAATTTCGAATTTATATGAATGATTCACGACTAAAATAAGATTCAATTCTTATTTTCCTTTCTCGTGACACTAGTCTCAATTTCGTAGGACCATTGTTTCTTATTTAATTTTATAAAAGAAACGACCTTTGCAAGTATTGAAACGTAATTTGCGTACATCTCTTGTGGAACGTATTTTCTGCTCCAGGGTTCGAACCCGGGCCTTTACAGAGATGGAAATAGTTTTCCTGGGGGTTTCAGCATCGTAGAAACACAATGCAGTTTGTTTCAGATCTCTAAGTCAAGCCGTTTCTGAGATAAATAGGGGGACGGACAGAAATTTGCTTGTTTTATATATGGTACTCTTCCAAAGAGTTGACATTACTTCTCGCGTGTATTTTAAGCTGCCTTTTAGTCCCGACTGCTAGCATAATTCGTAAGAAATTAAGGAATAAAGAGAAGTGATAAATGACGACATGACAGGGACTCCAACTCATCTTTCGTACTTCCCGGCCCGGTATTCTAATCACTAAACTACCATGTAGCGTATATTTCACTCCTCTGAGTGTGCTTTCAGAGCAAAGGTTCTAGTTCTAGTCATGTCGCAATTTTTCACTTTCTTTTTTTCCTTGGATTTTTGGCAATTAGAGCTTAATATAGACAAATATTTAGTAGTTGACTTCTTCGAAAGAAAATCTATTATCAATGATTATACGTAGTCTCCTTGGGATAAACTTATTAACAGTAGAACCGGGGAAATATCTTGGAGTAGCCCTCACGAAAAACTTAACATGGAGTACCCACATCCGTAATATATGTGGAAAAGCCCTTAAGAAACTCAGCTTCGTTAAGAGGATAGTCGGTCGGAGCGAAGAAAAAGTTCGCGAGCGATGTTATTTCGCCTTAGTTAGGCCTCATCCAGAGTATACGTGTAGTGTATGGGTCTGATAAGCATTGTATTCGGGAATTAGAAAAGCTGCAGCGAAAGGCGATACGTTTTGCGAAGAATTGCTACGATAAATCAGTGAGCGTCACTCAGATGCTTCAGGACGCAAGATGGGAATCTTTAGAAGTTAGAAGATTCAATCAAAAGATTAATTTATTTGATAAGTTTAGAGAAAGCACGTTCAGAGATGAAGTCCATATAATGCGTTCCCCATGTTACATAGGCCGTTCCTGTACTGCGAGAAAAATCAGGGAAATAGATGCTAGAACGAATAGATTCAGGAGCTCATTTTTCCGCGAACGATATGCGAAAGTAATCAATTAGCGATATGGAGTCATACGGCATGCACCCCCTGCCACACGCCGAAAGGCGGGTACTTATATAGACATAGAAATAGACATAGGCCTCCTCATGCTAAGTCAAACACCTTTCCCTTAGCCTTACCATCATAAATTACTTACCCGTTGGAATGGTTAATAAGATTTTTTGATGTTATTCTTTCATTTAGGACAGAATTTTAAGAATATCTTGCATTTTTACGCATTTACTCGAAAAATTACGAATAAAGTAAAAACTTTTAACATATCCATCTCTTCTTGTCCAGGAATTTGTGAAGAAAGACTGTTTTACTTGCTGTAAGTTAAATATCAATCTCCTGGCTAAATAAAAGCATGTTTATGTTAAATATAAGTGAAGTAATTGACGTCTTTATTTCCTAAAAAGTTTCACTGTAGGAAAGACACATGCGTACATGCATGCGACTTTACTTTCGGGCGAATTTGGGACTAATTAGTCCCATATTACGCTTAACCCATTAATAATGGGAAAAATATAAAAAAGGAAATCAAAATTAATTAAAAATTAATGTACTATAATAGATAATAAGTGGAATTTGTAAATTCCGCGAAAAAGATCATAAATTATTAATGAAATAAATATGATCTTATCTTATAAGTGAAATTTCAAAAGGCAATTTTTTTCTTTCTCACTACGAACTGGCAGTAAATAGATGAAACTCATCTCCGTTTTTAAAGAAGAGAATGATTTTTAGAAATGCAATTTGCGATATCTCGGGAGATGAGATTTTACATTCAGTCCTCAAATATCATGCGCGTACGTATAGAATTCAGACTTGATTTCTTATACATTTTCGGCGAAAAAAATAGTGCCGAAATTATAATGAATGGTGGAAAATTTTGATCGTGTAAATACATATTCTACATGATGATTTCTTGGCGAGAGGACTCCGTCTAGAGGATGTATGCAAGCAACCGACTTGAAAATAGGACGAATACAGAAAAGGAGAGAAGATAAAATAATAGACGTGGGAAACTTTTTCCGCGTGGACGTGAAAAGAATGGAATAAGCATTATTCCAACTGAGCTTTGGGATACACTACCGACTTTGGAATATTTAATATTTTGATCAGGAATTCGTTTTCTTCGAAAGTGCTCAACTACCACATTTTGTGTGGTATTTTTTGACCGATTCAAAATACATTCCGTATGCGTATGAATTGCGCAAAAATTTCTCGGAAAATCGACTTCATTGCAGTTCTTATCGGAAATATAAATGCGTAAGAGTGATGCGAGATATGACTTGCCCTAATTTCGGAAGTCTTAAAAACAGTAGAGAGGGAGAGAAATTCGACGCATTTTCTCAAAAAACAAAATGTATCGACCTACTCAAAGACTCGATTCCTTCGATTGGTTTCTGAATACAATTAGTAAGAATAACAAACAGAAACAATTCACTTTTTCACAACGACTAAAAGATTCATTGAATTTAAAGAAAATTTTAAAGATAGGCAATTACAAAGCTATTTATATAGGTTGAGAATCATATATGCCAGCATGGAAAATATCTCATGTATCTCATTAGATTCTCATGTGATTAGAGATTTAATACAACTTCTTGAGCTGAAGAGGGTTGTCCCATAGCTCACGCGGTTACCAGGTCAAGAAAAATAAGAAAAATATCATTATGAGAAGAATTCCCAGTATTCAATAACTAAGAAATAACCTTCAGGATTCAGAAGACAATATCCTTCCAGCCACTGAAGATAATAAGTCTTAGCTAAGTGTATAGCTATTGAAAAAATTTTAAAAAAGATAATTTTTTTCTTTATTTTAGCGGCGTATTTGAACCAAAATTCACCATTCTTATGTTAGAATAAATTCTTTAGAAACACACACACCCGCACAAACATGTGCTGAAGAAGATTCGAACCCGAGCCTCTGTGTTGTTAGGTTAGAATGGTAATCACAACGCTACGAAATACGCATTGAGTGTTCATCCCAGAACAGTGGTTTTTCTAGTTTCCTTCATCTGGTCACCGCAAAAGCTCTAGGACCGCCCATAACGGCGTACGTATTTAAATCTCTACTTTAATACTTTATACAGCCCTGTAAAATTCCTTTTCGTGTAATGCTTGTACGGTGAAAGTATCCGTATAGGTCCATAAAGAACCTGTAAAATCTCAAATTTTATCAAATATTCGCATCATTAATTTGTGGATGTCCTAATACCCTGATATTAGCTATCAGTATATTGTATCTTGCATTTCAACTACAGATCTTATGAAGCGAGTATAAACAAATTCTAGATGATATGACAATATCATTATATTTATGCATTATGTGATCTAATTTATTATTTGATAAAGGCTTAGCGTAATGTACAAAGGAGTTATAATTTACTAGCATAAGTTTTAACTGAATATATACTCTATGGGAGTGCAACGCTGTTTCACGATGTTAGATCAAACAGCAAGACGATTTATGGTAATGATAACAAGGAACAACAATATCGTTAAGCATTCCGGAAGAAGCCGCTAAATTTTCAAGAAAGTTGCGTACAGAAGAGATTTATCTAGAGGAGAGGTTTGCAATGTTTGCAGACTCGAAAGCTTTCACTTTGCTCTGCTACGAAACTCGCAGCAGTTAATTCCAGCAGCCACAACAAAAGTGAAAACTCTACGGATGCGGCGGATATTATGTGCCAAAATAGGGAGCGATGGACAAGTTCATTTACGAAAAATTTCGAATTTAGTGAAACTAACTCACCCTGTTATAACACGGCACGCCTAAAGGTAAGTTGATGATGGCAAATTGAGTTGATTTTTACAATCAAATCAATGTTTCCGAAGATATATCCGCAAGTTAAAACTAAGGCATGAGATAAGATTCGGGGAATGAAAAAGTCTGTATAATTGAAGAAAAGGACGGGATAGCCAAGGCCGGAGCTAGTTGTATTGGCGCCTGGGAATCACGCACACGTTTTTTCTATGCATATACTTGTAAAATATCCATTATTTAACGACTAGCGCAATTTTGCGGCAAATCTTTTTTATTGATTCATTACAATCGATCTAAAATAATATTTATGTAGATATTATCATTATTGTTGCTCAAATTATTATTAGTATAATATTTAAAAATTAATTAAATTTTGATGTTTCGTGATCATGATGACGATGGACTTGGTTTTGGCGCGTTGAT
>KZ308274.1:665427-675837 GCA_000376725.2 Ladona fulva
CAAGAAATCAAGACCAGATTTCAGCAACTGCACGAGCTGGATGTCAAGTACTCTTTTCTCACACCAACTAACTTACTGAATCCAGAATACAAGTGTAAGTTCGGAGAAGAGCACTGTGACATTGACATCAATGTGGACAAGATCGAAATCGAGAGGGAGAGGTTACGCAATTTCGTTGCATTGGCTGATGCTAAAACTCAAGAGAACGCTATGAAAGGGTCGCTCGAGCTTTTAGAATTTATTCAGCAATGCAACTATGGTATTTGCGTACCTAATATCGTTATCAAGCTACGAATCTTTCTAACCATAGCTATCAGTGTTGCTTCATGTGAACGTAGCTTCTCAAAGCTAAAATTAATAAAAAATTACTTAAGGTCTACCATGAGCTCCATAAGATTGAATGATTTAGCAATTCTATCTATCGAAAAAAATGTGACGGACAAAATTGACTTTGATGATGTTATTAATGATTTTGCTGCGCGTAAGGTCCGAAAAGTCAAATTTTAAACTTAAGTATACTATTTTGGTTTTGAAATAAATATTTTTCGCTCTTTCATATGATTCCTTTTTTCCACCATCATTATTTTTATGAGGTCACAAGGGCGGCAAATTATGACTCCGCCCCGGGCGGCGATGGCGCACGCTACGCCACTGCAAACGGTAAGAAATAGATACCAATTCGAATGAAAATCCTCAATAAAACTAGCTTTTAACAAAACTTGCGGAAACCTTACACGTATACTACCTACTCCTAATTTAGTCTTGCGTAAAATATTGTCTCCCGGGCGATAATACGAACGTTTACTTGAATTTCCTATAAAATGTTTTAAGAAGAGCCACGATCCGGAAACATTTATTAGATGCAATTGAGTCAATTAGGTTCTGTTTATAGACACGTAGCATTTCGCAAGAATTTAAAGCAATATATCCTTACTCTATTGGATAGCCATGATGCCTGCGCGTTGGTTTTTGGGATTAATTTTCGGTGGGAGTGCGAAATTACCTTAGCTGTCGAAGCACCATGAGAGTGGCTCTTATCTCCCCTTCCTTTAACCGAGAGAATTCTGGCGTTAACCAGCAGGATTCTATGATTGTCCTCAAAACTGGCTTTTGTTTTAGGGATGGAAAAAGAACTACTTAGACGTCATATTGTGGGATTCCTCAATTTCAATTCCATCAGAAGAATCCGTTTGATAAACTGTATTGTTTGTTATTGTATATACATCTATCTTGATCATGCCTAGTTGTTATTCTGTTTGTGGTTGCTGCCAAACGTTGTCACAGGAGCATAGGCACCTGCGTCATTTGATGTCGCTACTCTGCCTATTCATATACAAATGTAACATACCCCCCTCTACCTTATATATATTTTCATTTGTTCCTTAGAGTAATGTTAATGTAAGTAACTACCAGGAGACTAACAGCAAACGTCAACATCTTGAAAAATGTAGCACCGAAGCTTTTCTATAGCCCAGACAACCGCAAGACACTGCAGCTCGTTTCTGTGGTAGCACGACTCTGCATCACTAAGCCGAAGACTAATACATACCACTGCATGTTCCTGCTCATGCCTGCGTATCACCAACACCACTCCAAGGCTATCATAGTGGGCATCCGTGTGAATGACACATGGAAGTTCTTGGCATGAAATTAAACATAAAAAATACTTTTGCCATACATGCATACATACATACATGCCTGGATAACTGTTTTTCTCCTCAATTGCACACTCCAATCAGAGCGGTGCATACTTCTAATTTTTGCATGAGAAAAGGTTAAATACTACCAAAATTACTGCAATCTGTACAACGATAACAGTTAACTATGACAAATGGGCCTTGCCCAACAACCAATTTATCGTTGGTAGTTACTAAATCATCGTAGCACCAAATCACCAGCTTTCCACCAACCAGTAGGTTGCCAGTAATGCCTACTGGAAACCAGTGGTTTCCAGTAGGCATTTTGTTAAATATAGTCAGATAGTTAAATACTATCATAATGCTAAGAATGGTCCAGTACTTATTAATCTAAACCACTGCTCATTCTCAATGACATTCCTCAGGACATTAATTATATATAGGTGACAGAATTTTATAGCAATTTAGGTGAAGATACACAAAAAATACTGTGACACTGATACCATAAAAACAACTTCAAGGTAACAAAATTTTAAGTTACAATTTACTGATCTACCAGATGAAAATGGAAAAACAAAATGCATTATCCTGGTCATGTGAATTATTTATTTGCAGAATAAAGACAAAGTTGTTTTCTCCATCTTGTTTTAAGATGAATTTCCTCAACGTTAAGGCCACATTGTTGATTTTGACGACTTATAATTGTATAAAGATAAAAAATTCCATAAAAATGTCATTAGTCATAGGCTTGATCTGTTCAAATAAAAAGTAGTAACAGAATAGTCATGGATGAAGCTTCAGCATTTAAAATCCCAAGAACTGACGGATATGAAAAAAAGCTGGAAGGCGCCAGGACTCAAACACAGGTCTTGCAATTTCTGGTTGGTTGCTCTATCCATTGAGCCATCCAGAACATTTCTCCATGCTGTTTAGGAGACTTTGTAGGCAAGGGCGCGTGAGTTTGTCCGACTAAGCAGCAATGCTCACAGCCACAACCTCACGGAGGACCAACCATACAAAGTGATGGAAAGGAGAACCCCTCTTTAGGAATAACGCACAAGGTAAAAGGTTAAGGTGACTTAAGGCATGCACCTATAACCATCCGGAAACTGGGAGACCATCGGACGTTTTTCAGGTCCATTTCTTCTTGAGATTTTTCCTAGGTGCATGCCTTTAAATGCCAAGTTGCCTTTAAATGCCAAGTTACTAAGTCAGTATTTAGAAGAGTAGAACAATCATTATTTAATGAGGGAAGGATTCTGCTATCTTGTTCATGAGAAACAAGCATTTAATTTTGTACTGCATTTGAATGCATGTACTTTTTGCTTATATATTGAGTAACACACAATAACAAAATTTTCAATAACTAAAAAGAGAATTTTTCAGTTCTCTCAATTTTGTTATTGCAAAGTTTTATTGTAGATGGAAGAGAAGACAGAAAATTTCATACATTCCTGAAACTAAGATGCCCAAGTTTTGGAAGTCATTTAGGGAGGAAAGGAAAATAATAAATAAGTTCTCTCTGTGTTGGCCTACTGTATATGGAACAGTCAATCATGAATCTATATATTAATTCTGTAGATATCATACATTTATTCATACTGAATGAATTAATGATATACATGTAAAGGGGAACAACAAATGAGAGCAAATGAGCAAAAATTCTTCCCAACAATAATTCTGCATTTATATAGTAATAAATGACTATAATGTATTAGAATATTTATTTTCAAATTAAATTTTTTTTTCGTGGTCCAAGGGCAATCTAACTGATCCTTATACAGAGTATTTTTTCGTGGTAATTAAACCAATAATGATGATCTCTATAAATGAGAACTAGGAGAAAGTCACAGTGGACTTGAAAGGAGAAATATAACGTTTCTCTCCACCTTAATTTGAAAAATTCAAAATTGTGAAGTTTTCAAATTATGGTGGATCAATTCCTATTACTAATTCAAATTAATAATTTCTTGATAAAAATATTTGCAGAGGATAATGGAGGAATTTTCACAGAACTTACAGAAAATTAAATACCATGTTCATGTAAGTAGTCATTTTCATATATTGATTCCTAGCCAATTAACTCCTTAGGTCTTAATGAAATAACTGAGAATGATCATTGAAAAATCCATATTTTTATCAAAAGCGTCTTTTCCTAACCTTACTCTCTTTGTAAATGACAATAATTATTTGATAAGAGCTACAGACAGGTTGGACTCCATAAAGTCAAATCCTGAGTAATATTACCATTCCAGCTGCACTGGTAATACATTCCATTTGCTTAATAATAATAATAATGGACTTTATTCAGGGCGAGATTGAGACTAACAAGTCTCTTCTTACATCTAACTTAATGGACTACCTGTAAAGAAAAAAGGTATTTAATTTCCTGCATGGCATACAAATTATGAGTTGAAGTTTCATTTCGCATTTATCAGGGAAAAGTTAACGAAATTTGAGTCAGAAAAACAATCATCTCGGTATATACTTGAGAAAATGTTGAAATTCAATTTAACATTTTTAAATGCGCCTAAATATGTAGTTTCCCAAAACTTATATGAGAAAATATGGAAATAATTTTTATTTCTAAAATTTCTTTCGGATATTATCAAGAATTGTGCCCCTCAATTATGCTTTTGCGGCAGTAAATTACGTTTAAAACTTCAGTAAAGGATGCAACGACACTTGAATGCCCGCCAGCAACCTGCTGTGTGTTTGCAGTGCTTGTAATAGGGAGTCACCTGGCGTGCTCGTACAAAATTGATTTAAGAACAGCATCGAAAATCAAATCTTATTTAATTTGCCTTATCAAATGTGGATAGTAAACCTTTAGAGAAGGATTAGTTCGTTCATCCAAGAAATGAAAAGGAAAAAGTTATTTGGTTACATCGTGATAGTTGTTGCTATTTTATATTACGTTGAAACGGACCCATCTCAGTTTTCTGCCGAGAAATCTTCTGTGATACGTGTAAATCGAGATGATCTACTAGATTTCATACTTTTCCCAGACACAGTAGAACGTGTGAGTATGCTCAGTGTTTCATTGCAGTGCGAAGGAGTGATTATTGGGATGAAATTTAATTACCTCCTTCATCATATAACTCAATCAAATAAAATTTCTCCTTTATACCTCGGCAGTGGTTCCGTTTGGTGACACACTTCAGAAATGCTGATGCTAAGTCATTGTCGGTGGGGAAACTTTACCAAGCTATATATTCTCTACCTATGCTTGGTATGTACCTGTACTTTTATGTTTCTGGACTTCCATTTTTCTATTTACTTATGCTTTGTGTTATACTTGTTAGTATGCCCTATAAGTCATTGCATTATTATTGAAAGAGTTGTTTTGGTATTAATATATTTCGCTTGTATCCGTAGGTAGCCATGTAATGATGTTAAACTTGACCAAGTATGACATGAAACATTCTCAAGTGGTCCTTGAGTCAAAATGTTTTTTCAAAACATTGATAGAAATCACTGCCGTGCCTTTTGGAACGAACGATTGCTTTACTAACTTAACGATTAAGTTCACGTTCAGAAGACCTTCTGTTCTCTTTCAGGTAGGTCGTATAACTTATAGAAAATAATATATCGTAAAAGCCATGGTTTTATGGCTTACATAGCGTATGTCCTTAACACCTTATCATATCAGCTTTGGCTTATAAAAAATCTAAATTAGTTAGTAATTGTATCATTTGAATAACAAATTAATTGCCTAATTAATTGAACACAGTTATTAAATCTTCTTTTACATGAAGCTTATTTTCGACATTCTTTAATATTTTACTATATTTGAGAAAACGTTCAGAACTTGAATGAAAATTTCACTGAAAACTTATCACGCTAATTCACTGTTGAAGTAATGATTAAAAATTTTCGACCTGTAGCTATAATGTAATGGAAAATAACTTACTTTCTTTTACACTATCTATGTGTTATCAGTTATTCTATTGTGCAGCTGAAAATATTTTTCTTAGTTTTTGGAAAAAACTTCTTCCTTCTCTAACATCATCCTATTTCCTTTCAGTGGACCGTAGCTCCATTGCTGCAGTACAATACTTTACATCATCTCAATCATTCAATGTACCTCCTGAGTAAAATGGTGCCTGTTTGAAGTCAAGATGCTTCAGTCAAAAGTGAATTCTAAATGTATGTCATCAATCATTTTTTAATCATAGCCATATTGCTTGTTTTGTCTTGATACATAATAGATTAAGAACCATTTTGAAAGTTTTGAATCTAAGTATAATAAACAAGATGTTTTAGAGTTACAGGGATATGTCATCAATCAATAAAGTAAGTCACAGTAAAACCTCTTGAGAGTTATGCCGAAGAGTTAAAATGTTGTAATAAAAATATTAGAAATTGTCACTCTCCAGATTGTGAAAGCTTTTGAAAGCTCAAAGAATGCAAAGAAAGTGCTTAGATTTCAGAATAAACTTTACATTGAATATCTGATCATACATCGAAAGAAAAATTCTGTTCTCCTTTGCCATGACTAGTTATCATCCAAGATTTTGCTTGTTCAATTTATCACTGTTAATATCAGTTATTAAGAGTTAGTTTCAGAACTGTACCATCACATGGGCGCAATAGGTGCATCACACCTGGGCGGTGGCATCTAAAGAGCAGCAACAAACTTAGCCTATCATTATTATTATTACAATAACATTGTGTGTTGTTTTCTCTGTGATAAACACAGCTTATCTAGAAAAGTTTATAATTGAAATTTAAAATTGGCAAACATTTAGAGGAAAGAATTATGGATAAATCAATATGAGAAAGAAATATTTGTGCTGTGGGTTTAATCAAAGACTTGGAATCAATAAAAGATTTTCTGGTACATACCAAGAGTAAATCCTATTCAGGTTTTGGAATATATCCTCACAAGACATTTGCTTGGACTCTTTTCTAATAGCTTTGCTCATTTTATTGACACTTCCATAGATTTTTGCTGCTAAGATAATGGTTCTCAGAAGCAATGTGAACTATTAACTCATAATGACTATTCACTACGTCAGAATATGGAATATGCATAATTAATTTTTACTGATGTTTTGTGACCAATGTAAGCTGGGGAACAAAATCATAAAACACTGGTTTTTCAAGGTCTTACAAAATAATTCTTAACTGCAAATCAGGGAATGTATGGTTTTGGTATTTAATTTTAAGGGCGGAATATTATGTTTGCTATTATAATTATTATAGGCTAGGCGCGACTCTGGTTAGTTGTGCTAAATTTTTTCAGTGCAGCATCTAACATCAAGCTTGTTGATGAACTGCTTTTATGATCTAAGGATAAAAGAAGGGAAATTTATCAACATGCCAGATACTCAAAGGTCTTTCTCTTACCAGGTAGCTGTTCTAACCATTAAACTACCTCACTGACTCAATTTTACTCTTTTAACAGGAAGCTGGCTCACTGCCAGAGGTCCTGATCAAGGCAACTGACTCCAAAATTGATGTTCGAAGTATTGCCCCCCATGGAAAGAAACAAGTATGAGAGAAAGCTGTTAAACTTTGTTTATAGAGGTGTGTGCCTTGAGGATAAACATCACACTTGCTTTGCTCAAAAAGCTTCCCATTCACAGTAATTGACTGATAACAAGTAATTGAGTCAGAATGGTAGTTTAGTGGTTTGAATACCTAACTGGAAGGTGAGAAACCTTGGTTTGACTTCTAATATTGATATATTCCACCTATTTTTCTCCATGGTCTCAGTCATAAACATAGTTTCTAATATATAATATCTTTCAAACATTCTCAGGCTTGCCAGTTATCCTTAAGTGAATGGGATAGCCAATCTTATGTGAAGATCTCTGAAGATTTTGGCAGTCTTCCTATCAAATACTATGCTGGTTATGTACTAAGATGATCCATGGTAATCTGTCTAATTTGTTAAAGTAAACAACTTGTGTGAATATTGGTCCTTATTTTATCAGCTTTTTTTGCAAGAATTTCATATTCTTATGAGCTTGGTCACCTAAATCGCATCTTTTTGCAGCTATGCTACACACATCAAGCAGAAAAAAATTGCATTATGCATCTCTAAAAAGTAATATTAGCTCACTCAATATCTGCTGATTTGCTGTAAAAGTTTTGTTCTTCATAAAGAGAGAGAGAGAGATGTATGCTTTATAAAGTAACTGTTTGTTTTGCACTTATTTTTATAATTTACCTCCGCTTATAAAAGAAATTTTATCTTGTTTGATGTAATTTTATAAGAGTTTATCAACTACAATCATAAATCTATAGTTGATCTGTCATATTAGTGACTGAAGTGTCATGAATCAAAAGCTACATTTGACTGTGTATGTACCTTGGCATCAATTTTTACATTTTTCTTGTGAACATTTTATATTTCATGGTCCAAGGGACCAAGTTAACCTCAGGTATTTCAGCGAGGAACTTTAATGTTCTGTGATAGTTAGTGTTAATCTCTTATGTTTGTGCTTTGCCTTCTTTTTAATTGTAACTATGTCATATCTTTTGTTTGCTTCCTGAAATATTTACATTTATTTTATAACCAATGTTTACATTTCTCTTAAGAATGCTTTGACATGTTTGTCAGCTGCATATATTTTGATAAATTGTAAATTTTTATGAGTCAATGGTGTGCCAACGTAAAATCAAGAAATTGAGAATATTTTCCATAAATTAGATCAGTTGTTTCAGCTTACTAATTCCATTGATACTATCACTGAAATAGTGAGTTACTGTCATTGATTTTAATGAAAATAATGTCGCCGTTTTCTCTTTAAAATATTTCAATAAAATTTGAATTTGATTAATGGGCCATTTTTAACTATAAAGAGAGATTCAGAATAATCTTTTGTTCATAGGTGAAAAGGAGTTAATCTTGTATTTATGTAGAATCTGAATGATGATAAACTGATGTTGGTTAATTTCCTTCAATGAAATATTTTAGAACTGTATGGTTTTAGTCATTAATGTTGATATTGTGTATTATTGGTCACTTTTAGTCTATATATGAAATGCATTTGCTTAGTTTCTTTTATATTTGTTGCAGATGTGTAATTTTATCCAAATTTATGCAAAATATTTGTATCTCATCATACCCTCTTGTTTAATTTTCAGTTAACTAGTGTCACTTTGTCATTTGAGCAGTTTTATGCCAAATAGTATTTCCTTAACAATGCATCACATGATAATGATGTTAATTGTGTCTGATGTATTTCCAAATGTTTTGTTTAATAAAGGAAATTGTATCATTGTTAACTTACTGTGATGTAAAAATTATATTTATGAGCACTTGTTGAATTATTAAATGGTTGAATATATCTTGACTATCTTATTTGTAATTCACTAATATATTTGCTTTTAAAATTTAATTCAAAATACTGCTATTTTGCTTTGAAATAAACTAAACTGTGGCTTTATCATTTGATTATATCAAGTACTTTGTTGTATGTGCTAATATTTAATGCATTTTAAAGGAAAAAGTTCAGAAATTTCCTTTTTTGAAAGTAGATATCGTCAAAGTAAGCTGGGCACAGTAAAGCTAAGAAAAATTGAACCACAATCTAAAAAAATATTGAAATGTGAATATTTCTGCAACTGTTAAAATTTTTATAAGTTTATTTGATCTATAATTGAAGTATTTTTAATCCTTAACCTGCGCCAATATTTTGAAAAATTTCTGGATAGAAATTTTCTCTTTAGATTAGAAGTTTTATAGCTGCACTTGATACAGTTTTTCCTAAATGTTGTGAGATTAAAATATTTTGGCATCCGGTTCTTATCATTTGCTACCAGTTTCCCTATGAAAGGTCATAGAAAAGAATTAAAGACCAAAATTGTTTATACAAGATTGAAGTAGTTTAAGGGTTAACTCAGGAGTGGCTAACCTTGTATAGTTCATATGTCAATAATTTAATTTTTATTTGAAAAGTGTCTTAAAAACTAATATGAATTGCAAAAAATTATGACAACGTACCATATACTATATCAGAGATTTATAATGAATAGACTATCTAATTTTCATTAGTGGGTTATTTAATGAATACAAGTATTTGTATTGTTACTGTATGCATACATTGTGTAGGAAATAATTAATTTAGGAATTAATTTTTCTATGAACTCAATGCTCCACCTATAATCATGTCATGCACCATTTTTGGTAAATGTGCCGTAGATTGGCTATTCTTGATTAACAATAAGAGTAGTAAATTCAACTGTATCACATTAAATGTGAGAGGATACTATACCAACTGTAACTCTATTGGGCTGAATCTAAAATATCTGTAACAAGATAGATAGAATGACTCTTTATTGGGGAGGTTGGGGTAGACCCCAACATTGGGGTTGGGGGGTACATGGGGTAGGCAGAGTGCGTATCTCTTCCACCAAACCTCATATGTCATTATTATGTATACAATGATCAATTAAAAACAAAAAGAAAGAGTAGGGAGTGGTTAAAAATCTTAGCGACTGAAAATTTACAAGCAAAATACCAATGTCGTGAGAAAACACCCACGAAGTAGAAAATATAAGAGCAATTTTTAAATAAAATACAGTCACTAAAAGACTTAAATTTAAATGACAAAGAAATTCAAAAGTAGGTGGAAAATAACAGCATAAATGAAATATTATACAAGAAAATACACTTGTTAATTTATACACTAATTATTTATAAATTAGTTTATACAGTAAAACCTCTCTACGGCCAAGGACTGAGAAAATTTTCTGGCTTATGCATGTCTCCTGGCTCGGGTAGGTTAACACAAAGTGCATTTATGTATTAAGAGTTGCT
>KZ308274.1:677798-693967 GCA_000376725.2 Ladona fulva
TCACGAATTAAGTGATCACAGCCGATAATAATCCAAAATTCTTTCAAATCGATTCTTAATAATTAATCCATTTCTTTGAGTCTTAAGATTATAGTGATAAAAATTAGATAAATAATAATGGCACTGTTTTATAAATATTATTTTTAATTTAATTGCAATGAATAACAAAAATTATTTTTATAAAATATCTGCCCTATAAAAGTTGACACTTTTAAAGTATGCACGACAATACAATTCAATATATAATACAAATTTACTGCCTTTGTGTGTATGTGTAATGAGTATGTATGTATGTCTGCATAACTCTTAGTAAATTACCCTTGGGCCAGCCCTGTATGAAGCTTTTGAACCTCTGCTTTACTAAAATATAGTCTGAATGGCATCTTCATTTGTCCTTCCATTGCTCTTCCATGCACATATTCAATTTTACGTGATATGTGAATGAATGTAACACAGAGGTACCAGAGATAGTTGGGGAAGAACGGGTTTTAATTGAGGTAATTAAACTTCAACAGAGGAAATGGGTGGGCCAAATGTTGAGGGGAGAGGAATTGCTAAAGAAAGTTATTTAGGGAAGAATACTAGGGAAAGAAAGCACAAAAAGGTATCGGTGAAAGTACTCCATTCTAATATAAAGCACACCTCACTGTGCAGAAATATACACTCA
The DNA here is from genome assembly GCA_000376725.2 of Ladona fulva. NCBI lineage: Eukaryota > Metazoa > Arthropoda > Insecta > Odonata > Libellulidae > Ladona > Ladona fulva. The sequence continues at coordinate 678,466 of KZ308274.1, forward strand.
TACACATTTGCATAAGTTTTCTACCTTTCTGTAGATTCGTGAACATATACATAGACATGAACCTACAGAAAGGTAGAAAACTTATGCAAATGTGTATGAGTGTATATTTCTGCACAGCGAGGTGTGTTTTATATTAGAATCGAGTACTTTCACCGATATTTTTTGTTAAAAGTTTAAATACTTAAGTATTGTGTCATCCCATAAATAATGCGATATTTAATTGCATGAAATAAAAATCGTAGGGGTATTAAACTCCCTACATCGACTTGCTATAAAAGCAGGTAGTACATTTAGCTTATTCTTCTTCTGAGTGCAAGTTTGGAAGAGGGTAGTTTGATTTTTTTTCTGTTATCATGGAGGTGACGAAGTGAAGTGAAAGTGAATTCTTAAAAAAACCAACAATTTTGCTTCGGGATTAAAACTATCCGATGCATTCAGAACCCAAAATAAGTTGTTTGTCCAAAGATAAACATTTTAAGATATTATTAAACAGTTTATTAGTTTTTATGACTTTGTAGCGTAAGGGAGGAGGAAAGTAAAACTGTGCTGAACGAATAGAACATTTTATGAGGTAGAATAGAAGTTGTTTTATTTTTACTGGGATATATTATATAAACTTTGACAAGCAGATTTTTCCGGCTTTCAACGCGGCCTTTCCGTAACATCCTGAAACGCCTATTTATCTAATTTTCTTTCCCAGGCTCGTGTATTTCGTCAAGTGAAAATAACACGGGAGATATTCTATCTAGGTTTACTTAGAGATTAAATTCGTTTTCAGTAGTGAAATTTCGACGTTGAACTTTTTGAATGTATGCGATACGCCTCTCAAGCGCGGCCTGATGGCCTGTGCGGCCTTTCGAGGAACGAGGATCCCTGCTTCCGGATTAGTATATGCACAGTGGCGCGAGAAACTGCCTTAATGTTATAGAATATTATTATAATTTAAAAAGTAATATATTACTCAAACTACAGCCGCATCGGGGATTTATTTAAATGGAAATTTCACCAACTCAAGACAATTATCTTCAGAAAATAAAGAAGATGAAATATTCATTTCGCAGATATCACTCTCAGAGAGGAATCTCATCTTTTTTCTTATAAATTTCAGCGTTTTCAATAATGGCCTTGAGACTAATTTGACTTTTCCCTGAAATCCTCCGCGAGAGTGACTGTAATAATAATCAATCAAAGGGCTGTTTTCCTGGCAGGTTTATATTTTCCGGGTCAAAAAAAATCACGACCCTCTAATTTAAAATTTAGAGTACTATTAATTGGCAAAGTTCTCAAACTGAAATTTTATACCCGAGGATGATCGACTAAAAAATAAATAAAAGATAGTTTCCTGAAGCATGGCAGGATCGAAAATGAAGCCCCTACATGACCTTAACTGGTTAAAACTTGGTATTCTGAAGTTGTTATTTAATTATGCCCAAGGTCGGCTCTCGATATCTAGGTGCCCCGGTACAAAATCGTAAGAAAATACCCATTTATTATCTTTTCGAACAGAGAGGGAAACCAATTTTGAGATCACCCGATTTCTTGAGATCCACCCGATGCTTTATTTTGCCTTACTCTCAACCACCGTTTCCGAAGATTCGGTTTTGCCAATTCGAATCGCAAAACGCTGAGGAACGCAGGGACTCTGCAAGATATGTACGTGTATAATTCCTAAACATAATTCATAAACACATATCCCTGCATGTGTGTTATATTTGTGTACATACATTGCTTTTTCAATAAAATCCGGACAGTGATATAAACAAAGCTACATTTAAAAAATGTAGATCTTCTTCAGTAACAGTACCTCAAGAGACATCGTCTTCATTTTATATCTTAAATATCGAACTATATTTTCCTTTCACAAAACGTATTAACTAAAATTAATCAATGGCATTCTTATTTGCAGACAAGGAAATTAATAAAATCAGTTTTCATGTTGTGAATAGTAACATTTGTGTAAAAACAGCGAGGCGTTTAAGGATTTATCTGACAATGTTCATTGTATATTCTTAAGCACAGCAATTGAAAAATATTTAAAAATTTCTTTCTTTGGAATAGTTTTCTAATAGTTTACTAGTCGTCGTAGGGCCCTTCCTTAAATGATGTCGAGGTATTTTGGGATTTTGGGACTCCCCTATGTCACAAAGTCTCCCGTGGAACCATATGATCAAGTGCCACAAATCCCCAGACCCCCCTTGATGTGTTATTTACGGACCTACCCGTATCACAACCTATGAAGCTTTTCTATCAGTCAATTGCTGCTCTTGAAAGACACAAATATCTGTTTAGGCTGGTAAAGACTACGAATTCTGAGTTTACAGTAAAGAGTTCTAAGTTTAATTCTTCTGATATATGGTACTATTGTATCAAAAGTAATTTAAAGTTAAGGATTTTTGCTCATTTGAAGTGTTTGGGAGTTAACTAAAGTTATTAATATATTCTCGCGATTCAACGTTGAAGAGATACGAAGGATACTTTAAAAATATTACGACTATTGATGGGCAAACAAAACCACAGTAACCAAATTTAGGCGTAAACGGAGGGGAATTACTAGACTGAGATATTCTTCCAGGATTAGATGAATTTAATACGGAATATAGAATTCGGATCTTATCGCTGAGATACATGTATCCGAATTCAGAGTATTCGCTAACAGAAGCCCTTCTCAGCTATAAACCTGCCAATCTGGGCGATTTAAGACAATTTCTTAATTAACTCATCCCCAAATAATTTTTGAAATGCGTTTTTTCGCGATACATTCACTATATGTGTTGCGGTTGTAGAAACACTTCACAATCGAATTCTAATTCAAAATATTCGTCATATCACATCCTGGACAAATTACTGGCACTACAAAGTCATCAGTACGCTCCCCACCTTTTTGGATCCACCAACGCTCCATAGCGACTATTGTAATAAAATGAAAGGATTTAGAAGCTTAATTTGTATATCAGTATCTTGGATGTAAGTAATTCTAAGCAAAATTTACTTGCATAACGAATTATATTAATAAGATATACAATGATATGAATACAGTAAAACTTCGATTTAATGTTCCTTCATTTAGTGAATATTTTTTCTGGTTCCGACTATATTTTTATATAAACAATGCATTATTTTCCCGCATTTAGTGAATCTCGACTTAAGCTATAACCAGCATTTAGAGAAAACGAAAATTGGTCCTCGAAACATAAATGCTCAAGTTATTGCAAAATCCCCCGCTATTCATTAAATAGGGGTTTTACTGCAATATTCAGTTAGATTGAAATCAAACAAATAAGTGATTAGATAAACATTACATTCAGTCAACCAGGTATAACTCACCGAGAGGTTAGCAGGGAAAGATAAAACAAAATATCTTCTCTGATGACTGAATTATTTTTCTAGATTTAATGACCAGTGAGGGCTCGGTCATGGAAAATAATGTAAAAGAAAGGTTGACGCAGAAGACTGAAAAATGCGTGCGGAAAATACGATAACTATACATTTTAAAACACAAATAAAGGCGGAAACATTCACATCCATTTTTGGTTTAATTCTTTGGAATAACTCATATAATTGCTGTGAGATGGGTCTGAGATAATGGGAGATTAAAGTGAGAGTAACTTTCGAGGGAGCAAAAGAATGATAGTACGAATTAGTAATACAATTTGTATTTTACACTCTGCGTTTGTTCATCTAGTGAGGCATTGAATAAGTGTTTCCCCTTAATTGGTGACACATGGTATCCTATGGACGCGAGAAAATATAATGGATCTGAATAGTGGCCATAATGTTATGCGTGATATTTTTAGTTTTGAGAGAATACAATGATACCATTCACATTTCCGTTGTAACGAATTATACCTGAGAAAGGCGGCATCAAAAAGTATTTACTTCAATGCCCATCACCGCTTACAAAGCTAGAAATATCTGCAATATGGTAAATATTTTATTCCTCTTCAAAGAATGTCCTAAAAATAGATAGCGAATGACATGTATAAGTATAAATTGGGCCTTCCGTTGACGCAGTGCAAATTCTGATCACCATTAAAATATCTAAATAGCGTGAAATACGAATTATCTGTAGGAAATAACATAAACGGGGATATAACTCTTAAATTTATGACCAATGCTGCAAGTCGGAAAACTTTCCAATATCGTTAGAAAACATACTGTTTGGCCGTGGCCTATATTTCTTGTGCGATAAAACGGCCATGACGGATAGAATCATTCGATACGGAAATCATCTCCCATTTGTAGAAGTTGAGTGAATGAAAATAACGGTAGCGGGGCAAAATAACTGGAAATTTCAACAGTCTCTTGCAAAAACCGTTATTGTTAGAAAATGAAAGTGAAATTAAGCTTTCAACGGATACTAAACCCACCCATTGTTTTCTCCGCCAATTTCAACGACTTGGTAAAAATGTTTGCAAAAACGTGAAGCTAATGTAAATGATCGTGGAAGCCATTTTATGGTAAACCATTAATTAAACCCTCTTGATTTATTACAAATTCTTCTTTTATCACGCATCTGTTTTTACGAAAAAGATCTATTAATGTTAAGAGAAGCTGTTGTTGATGTTGCTACCATGTTTTGGTCAACTAACAGCGCTGAATATCAAGTATTAAGTAACGAATTTCAAGCATAAATGGCTTAAAATCCATGTATAAATACATTTTAAAAGCTGTACAAAATAATTATTACATAAATTGAGTAATACGTTCGATATGAACCTAGAGAGATATTATTTTTAACAGTGCTTCGAAGGCTGAGGTCATTTAGCAAGGATGACCACCAGCAGGAATCGAACCGAGCCACTTTAACCAAAAACAAACGCGCTACCCACTTGGCTATCCCGATAAGAACCTAAAACTGTGGTTGAAATTTCCTTAGTGGTTCTATTGATTTGCCTTAAGTTCATTACTACTCACTCTCTAAGACCTTGACCGGTAGCATTAAGTTCAGAAAATATTTCAATCCGTAGTCACTTTTGAGGATGAGAAAGAGAAAGCCAAGATAGAAAAAAGTATATACCTCTTATCTGTTACCATTGATCTGTTTTTCAATCCTTAATGTGCGATTAAAACATGTGCGATTTGTATTTAATGCGAGATTTTTCCAATTTGATTATTTCGTGTTAACCTCTCTGCTAAAAGTAGCTATTTTTCCATAATTTATTTGATCATGGGGAATAATAATCTCCAAATTGCATATACATATTTTTATTAGGTTTATTAAGAAAACTTAGTAGCTCAAAAGAATAAAATATTGCTGGATGGAAGTTTGCATAATTAAGACATAAAAATTAAAGCATGTAAATAATGCTTTAATCATTGCTCCGTTCCGCATTATGAATGGATTACAAAATGCTCAAAGTTTGCATCATTAAAATTTTGGAAAAGTTGCTTCAATGGTTACAACGCAAAACGATTGGTTTGAATGAGATTTTCAACCAATCAATGTAGCAGGAAAATTTCTTTCACTCTACAGTTAAAGACTCTTTGGTATATCCTTTCATCACATTGAGAATACAACAATAATCACTGTACGTTCCACCTCTACAAACAGTCATTGTAATTAACAGCGTTAAAAAGGAGGTCGTCCTTAGTAATGCGTGCTCGATTAGTATCCTATAAATGCCACTCAAAGATAATGTAGCAGCTGCTGCTATGACATTTACATAATGTGACCTGATTCAAAGATGGAGAGCTAAAGGGTCGTGATATATAATTCAACAACTTGCACAGACCTGTATTAGAACAACATGGTTTGTCAAAAGTTTACAAAATAGAAGGCTTTATTTTATTCCACAAATTGCCAACTTTACGGAATTACGGAAGGAAGGGAATGGATGGAAGAAGGGATATCGTGGTATTAACTATGTCGGTAAACTTTCTTTAGGAAATAAATATATACCGGATCTGGCGGAACGTGTAATATTCATTAATTCCTTTGGCATCATATTTTAAAACACGAATGCATCTTATTTTAGTAAATGTTTTATCGTTTAATGCGATTTTGACGTGAATATATTAAAAATTTCTATTCTGTGCATAGCTTTCTCTTCTTAATCCATTCAGAAAACTCTGAAGCTACTAAACCTAAACCTTATGGTTTAGGGTGTTGCAAACTTAAATTACTTCTTAATTGTGCAATGAAGGATGAAAGGGTTGAAGACGCTGGTGTACAGGCACATAAGACTTTTCTTATGCAATTACCTCTTCCTACTTCTACCGCCACGTGATGAGAAAATATGTATAATTTACAGTTTTCCCAAGAATTTAGTCGCCTGATTATAAGATTCACAATTACCACTACAGTAAGCTAAAATATTTTGTATGCTTTTATCCTTTTGGTAAGGTTGCCGAAGTCTAGATATGTAAGAGAGTAAGATAAGTTTAGTTTGATTCTGTACATGTGTGAAGTGTTGGTATTTTAACTTTCAACTGTATATTGCCGCTTTTATAATCTGCTGGAATGTCTGCATAAAGGAAAATAAAAAACGGGCATCCATGTACGAACGATCAAATAACAATGTAAAATCTTGAAGATCAAGTAGAATAAGCACAAGAGATATGAGCCCTAACCGCGAGAGATCATAAATGAATAGCTTCAAAAGATTTAATTCCCAAAATTACGTTAATTTACGTTTTAAAAAATCAATGTAACGCAGTAAATATTTTTTCTTAGAGCCCTTTCTTAGTACTCAGAGTACTTGCGGAAGTCCTATTAAAATAGCAAAAATAGGCTGGCTGCAGTTTTGGTGTCCATGCAAGGAGAATGGTGCAATGCTGCATAATGGGAAATGGAAATTCCGGAAGAAGGAACAAAATCGACCACGATTGATTGAAATGCGATGTATTTATCTAAGAGGATGACGGAGGAGGTGAAAAGTGTGAATGGGATCGGTAGAGATGAAGACAGAGGTTGTCCGGGAACCCTTTGGAGTTGTTTCTTCCACCGTCGACCTCAGCAGTGACCAAGAGATGCCTTGGAAGGCCTTTGCTGGTGGAAATGAGTCAGGGTCAGCAGATCTGCGGAAGGAGTGGCGAAAGGAGCCGACGAAGGTATGAATGTCACGTGGAGAAGTGACTTAATTCTATCGGGGAAGATTTAGACAGATTTGACCTTTTTTATTTAAGTCACAATTGTTGACTATAAATTATAGGTTTGTGAGGTTATTTGAAAAGGAAATAATTAAATCCTTTAGCTATTGTTTTGATTATGTAATATAACGTCATCAAATATTATGAACGATGCTCTCTGAATTAACAATGGACACTCTGCTTCTGCCTTGAATATTATTTTAATTTGCAACTTGAAACATTATATCAAAGGGTAACACGTTCTTCAAATTTTGCATTACGTATTGATTTTGCGAGAGGGTTTTCCGATTCCGAATTTACGACGAACCCGGCGCAAGCGACGAGCTTGTGTATCGATGTAAAATTATAAAAATTATGCAACAAACTTCAAATTTATTCATAAAAATACATGCATTTGTACATATTATGGAGTTATAAGCAAGAAGAGACTAAAAAGTCTCAATTTCTCCCTTAAATAAAGGGGATTCCCTGAATTGCAAGTCGAAACTCGATTGGTCGCATGTTCCAGTAGTCGTTAAGCAAATAGGTCGTAATATATAAATAATAAATTGCGAGAAGAACCTGTACTGCAAATACCGAATACACCTTGCTCGATCACATATTTATTTTAAGCTCTAACTAAACGTTAAAGATAAAAGTTTGAATAAAATAAGAGATTTTTAGTATGAAATGGATGTAAGTAATCTCCGGATTATATTTCCTCGTAATAAGAAAACTTTTTTGAAATTATTCGAAATAATGAGTTTTTATTCCAATTGATATATTAGTCCGGGAAAAGGCTCTGCTTTGGGTAAAGCAGAGAGAGGACATACGTTTCGTAGAAAATTATTACGAGAAATCAGTGAGTAATATTGAAATGTTTCAGGACGCAGGATGGGAAACTTTAGAAGATAGAAGATTTAAACTAAGAATTAATTTACTCGTTAAGGTCAGAGAAGGTACATTTTTAGAAGATGTAGCTAATGCTATGCGTTCTTCATAACATGGTGCCACACGCCGAAAGGAGGCTTTCAGGGTACATAAGCATGTGAAAAAGATAGAACGAAAAGCATAATGACAGTTATTTTGAACCAGGGTTAAGTGCANCACCTTAAACAGGTTCTAATAATACTTTTTTGTATGCAAGAATAAAGAAATATAGATTTCCATCAGCCTTAAACAGGTTCTGCCTTAGACAGGTTTTACTGTATGTATAAAACAACACAAATTATATTTTTGTAATGATGAGTAGGTTGCATTGCCTCTACAGGTATAGTCTATTACTTATAAAATCTAACAGGTTTAGGAATTGGCTCAGTGAAATGAGAATACTCTAGGAACTGGTTTAAGGATAATATGGGACTGGACAAACCAATTGAATCTCACCATTAGTTCTAAGTCACCTTTGTTCATTTTTTTCCATACTTGGTGTCTTTCTTTGAGGAATATATATTGTGTAGCTATTTTTTGCAATTCTTCTTCATCATAATTGCTTCTTTGCAGTCAATTACCACTTTCTTTTATATTGGTAATGTTCTTCAGATGCCTCTTCTTCTTGCTATAACATTCATTTGCCCTTAACTCAACGCACTTGCCCAGTCTTTCAATCTACTTTCTCAGCATTGTTCATACAATCTCTTAATGCTTTCATTATCTATATAATGATGTGTATTATGTATGATTTTTCCTATTATCCTATCAGCCTAACTTGCTCTTCATAACTTCATTAACTCCTCCAGTTGGTTTGACGTACATACATGTGTATGGATCCTATTATCTTTACCAATGACGGTTGTATGTACAGCATACGTCCAGCCACCTCATCTGTAGTAAGTCTCTTTTCCCTTGCCATCTCTTGTTTTTTTTCACACTTCTTTCTGTCATATGTTAAGCATGTGTCTATCATGCTGCCACCTTTGTTGATCCGTCATAACTAGCAGTAAATATTTTTTTATTTATACGATATATTTAGGACAAATTTAAATACCGCGGTAGGAGTTAAATCCCAAAATATTAAATACCGGCTTGAGGGGTTAAAAATGTATTTCTGTATAACAGTAAGAAACAGGTTTTTCAAAAGAACATTGGTAAATTATAGTTGGTAGTCCCATTCAATTCATTATCTCAGTGACAGTTAACTTTCGTGTGATTCATTTTGTTAGATAAGACACACATTACTGGGGCAACGACACGGAAAATGCTACCCCCAATGCCAGCTTTATCTCAATCCCACATGGTCCAACCTCAGATCTCAAGTGCTCTCCTGAATCTGGAAGAAGTTCCTGCTCTTCTGAGGCAGTTATATAGTCCCATGCCTACTGATGTGGAAGAGGGACAAGCAGCTTTTAGAACCCTCCAAAAGGTGACTATTTGATTTTTTAAAGGTTAACAGGTCATCCTACTATACATAATTTAGTAACAGAAATTAATTTAAGCTGCCTTCTCATGTTATAACTATTTGAAGTTGCTTGACTGTGTAAATTATGTTTAGAGAATAACAAAAACTATGCTTTGTAAAATCTGTTATAGCACCACTAATCCCTCAGACATCAATGGTTGAGATTACAAAATAAAGCTTATTTATCAGTCAACTTGACTCTCATACTTGACCCAAGATCGATTTAATTTTANCCTTGGAAGGCCTTTGCTGGTGGAAATGAGTCAGGGTCAGCAGATCTGCGGAAGGAGTGGCGAAAGGAGCCGACGAAGGTATGAATGTCACGTGGAGAAGTGACTTAATTCTATCGGGGAAGATTTAGACAGATTTGACCTTTTTTATTTAAGTCACAATTGTTGACTATAAATTATAGGTTTGTGAGGTTATTTGAAAAGGAAATAATTAAATCCTTTAGATATTGTTTTGATTATGTAAGATAACGTCATCAAATATTACGAACAATGCTCTCTGAATGAACAATGAACACTCTGCTTCTGCCTTGAATATTATTTTAATTTGCAACTTGAAACATTATATCAAAGGGTAACACGTTCTTCAAATTTTGCATTACGTATTGATTTTGCGAGAGGGTTTTCCGATTCCGAATTTACGACGAACCCGGCGCAAGCGACGAGCTTGTGTATCGATGTAAAATTATAAAAATTATGCAACAAACTTCAAATTTATTCATAAAAATACATGCATTTGTACATATTATGGAGTTATAAGCAAGAAGAGACTAAAAAGTCTCAATTTCTCCCTTAAATAAAGGGGATTCCCTGAATTGCAAGTCGAAACTCGATTGGTCGCATGTTCCAGTAGTCGTTAAGCAAATAGGTCGTAATATATAAATAATAAATTGCGAGAAGAACCTGTACTGCAAATACCGAATACACCTTGCTCGATCACATATTTATTTTAAGCTCTAACTAAACGTTAAAGATAAAAGTTTGAATAAAATAAGAGATTTTTAGTATTAAATGGATGTAAGTAATCTCCGGATTATATTTCCTCGTAATAAGAAAACTTTTTTGAAATTATTCGAAATAATGAGTTTTTATTCCAATTGATATATTAGTCCGGGAAAAGGCTCTGCTTTGGGTAAAGCAGAGAGAGGACATACGTTTCGTAGAAAATTATTACGAGAAATCAGTGAGTAATGTTGAAATGTTTCAGGACGCAGGATGGAAAACTTTAGAAGATAGAAGATTTAAACTTAGAATTAATTTACTCGTTAAGTTCAGAGAAGGTACATTTTTAGAAGATGTAGCTAATGCTATGCGTTCTTCATAACATGGTGCCACACGCCGAAAGGAGGCTTTCAGGGTACATAAGCATGTGAAAAAGATAGAACGAAAAGCATAATGACAGTTATTTTGAACCAGGGTTAAGTGCACTTTTGGAGTGCTAAAACCTTCTTCAGAGGTTGCGTGACGTTATGATGAAAAGGGATTGCTTCGTGCTTAATCCCAGCAGAAAAAAACTCATTTTCTTGCGATGTTTTTGTTAGTCTATTTCAGTAGATCAATTTACTTTTATGAATATACATTGCACAGTGCCCAATTTGTATTCTTCTATTTTTAGAATTTAGAGGGTGTCAAAGCAGAAAAGATTCACTGCCCTATGAACCAAGGTAGTTCAGTTTCATGCAAAATATCTCTTTATATGTTCCTGTCCAGAAATCAGTGAGTAATGTTGAAATGTTTCAGGACGCAGGATGGAAAACTTTAGAAGATAGAAGATTTAAACTTAGAATTAATTTACTCGTTAAGTTCAGAGAAGGTACATTTTTAGAAGATGTAGCTAATGCTATGCGTTCTTCATAACATGGTGCCACACGCCGAAAGGAGGCTTTCAGGGTACATAAGCATGTGAAAAAGATAGAACGAAAAGCATAATGACAGTTATTTTGAACCAGGGTTAAGTGCACTTTTGGAGTGCTAAAACCTTCTTCAGAGGTTGCGTGACGTTATGATGAAAAGGGATTGCTTCGTGCTTAATCCCAGCAGAAAAAAACTCATTTTCTTGCGATGTTTTTGTTAGTCTATTTCAGTAGATCAATTTACTTTTATGAATATACATTGCACAGTGCCCAATTTGTATTCTTCTATTTTTAGAATTTAGAGGGTGTCAAAGCAGAAAAGATTCACTGCCCTATGAACCAAGGTAGTTCAGTTTCATGCAAAATATCTCTTTATATGTTCCTGCAGTCACTTCTGATATTTTTTTAAAAGGGATAGAGGTGAAAGACGTGATTTTAATTAGTATTTTACATTCAAAAAGGTCGCGGTGTAACCTGTTCCGTTGAATGTGATACAGCTGCCAAGACACCTGAGTTTATGCAAAGCTTGTCTCGTTTAAATAGATATGGATAGCAATAAAAAACCGTATAAACGGTCTTTTGACCTTCGTCTGATCATTTTCTCGGGGTTACTCATCACTAGAGGAAGTAGGAAGTAGGGATAATGGATTAAATAGGACAATACCCAGGAAATTGGTATTTTCTTCTCAATAACCTGCGTAACTGTAAATAATGTTCATAAGAAAGGGTTATTGTACTCAAGATATATAGACATCCCTAAACTGTACTTAACTTTCTTCCAAGGAATTAATTCTTTTGAAGAATACGGAAGTTGTTGGATAGTAACCTTGGAGAAGTTTCCTGTCTAGACTTCCGAAGTTAGTTAACAGTAAATGATGAAGAAAATATATACTTGGTTTAGCCCTTTTGGGTTAAATTTTTACCTTCATGTTCATCTAGGATTCACGCTTTAATGAAGTGTTGTCTATACGAAGAATTTTCGTGTATCTAGATGATCCCATCTGATTATAAATTTTAACTGATAAAAATGAGGTTGATTCCTTGCTATGAGTTAATATTCTTTAAATCAGTCATAGCTTAAGATATCTACATCTTTAGGTAATATATTTCAAGATTATTATTTCAATATAATTATATAATATGACTCGATAACCAAATTTGGGTATTACGTTACTGTTTAGTTTTTCAACAGATTTTCTGCAGTACTTTATTGCGGCCCATTTTTTAAACTTGCAAAATTAAAGGTGATAAAAATTAATATGGTAAGTAAGATAAAACATACACGAGATATCGCAATAATGATATAAAAGAATTATTGACTGAGCACTGTTAAGAAATTGCCATAAGGAATTAGCACTTTTAGTGAAAATATGCAGCTCTGGTGATCAAAATGGATTAATACGTTAAATTAACACGTTGAATCGATATTCTTCTTAATGTATAGTAGGGAGATACACAGTTCAACTTAGGGACAATTGAGGAAAAATTAAGGGACTACTAAGGAAAATTGTGGTCCTGTTAAGTTCAAGAAAGCAGAAATTCCGATAGAGAGGAGAAATTCACAGATAGCGCTAGACATGACGACCTTTTTCTCCTAAAATATTTTAAAATAGCTCATAGAAATAGCCTAGACGAAAACGAAGCTGTTTTCCAATATCAATGGTCTGCAGCAATGCAGAACGCCGCTTCATCTGTAAAATTTATTTGATTTTTCTTTTAATATTTTCAAGCAAAGTTTTAAACTCATAAGACTGGGCAAATGTTAGCGTGGAAATTTCATATTCCGTTACTCTATAAATATTTCGCCATTAAGTTCAAAGCTTATATTGAATAAGACATTTCCTTGATCGATACCGTCTAAGTAAGTGACAGAATGTACTGGAAATCGATTCATACTTCAAATTTAAGGTATTCAAAGGTAGAGTAAATTTCTCTTTCTGACAACTTGAAATGCCCCTTGGAATATATTTACACCTATCGGAATTCTATGTTTACATGACTTGAAATCGGACTTACTTTTATAGAATATATCGATATATTTCTTGTGACAGTTATCTCAATTTCGTAAGACCATTGTTTCTAATTAAATTTTGTAAAAGAAACGACCTCTGCAGGTCATGGAAACGTAATTTACGTACATCTCTTATGGAAACGTATTTTCTGCTCCTGGGTTCGAACCCGGGCCTTTACAACGATGAGAATAGTTTTCCTGGGGCTTCAGCATCGTAGAAACATAATGCAGTTTGTTTCAGATCTCTAAGTCAAGCCGTTTCTGAGATAAATAGGGGGACGGACAGACGGACAGGCGGACGGACGGACAGACATTTGCTTTTTATATATATATGATGGTAAAAATTATATTGAATTATTATGATCTTACGACGGAATTTTTTGTGCTTAGGTGAACTAGAAATATATGATAATAGATATATTTTTAAACTAAATATAGTTCCGTCATGCTTGACGGGGGCGTTTACTAGCATATGTAATAATGTTATTAGCAGTGATCACGTGACGCTCGGCAGAGAATACAGCGTATACGTACTCCATGTATAGCTCGTATTGCAAGACATCGCTCGTGTATCAAGTTTAAATTTATGAAAAATTTTGCTCGTCTCACAAAACACTCGCAAACTAAGTTACTCGCAGACCGAGGTTTGACTGTATATATTTAATATTGATCAAAATTCTGGTGCATTCTAGAAACGATCAATGGGCAGTAGATGTCCAGTGAGGAAGGGAGAAGGAAGGTATTGTAACTCTACTTGACAGCTTGAGTATATTAGACTTTCTTAAGTACGTCAAATGCTAGGGGCATGCAGCCGCAACGTAAAAATTATGAGACTCGACAACAATTCCAATACAGTTAGGAAAATGCACGAATTTCAATTTTCCGATGATGCGTAATGATGTTTTAGATGTAGAGGGAGATGAGTAATGATAAGGGCTGTATATAAGTGTGACGGTTTATCGTATGGATTACCAGGGAAAGGAATTTCGAAAAGATTGCGGCAGTTGAGAAAAATGAGGAAATTATGCGTTTAAGGCCATGTTTGGGATGGTGCTTCTCAGATGTCGGAAGGGAAACTTATAATTACGCAATGTTGTATTTATTCCAAGGAAATAACTCCTTCAAGTGCCATCTTTGCCTGTCATGCGGGGCTACAGAGTGAAACGCCAGAACCTCGGTTAATTTTTCCCGCGTATTATCATTTTTTAAGCAAATATACCGTACGGTAATTTTGATTTCGGTAATCGATTGCTAGTGAATGATATTTAAATTGCCCTTATCATATTCAACGTGACTTATGTTGAACTTCTTAATCATAATTTTCAATCGTGGAGAATGAAATGAATAACTAATTTCCAGGTAATTAAGTCTGATACAATTAATAATAAATATAAATTTATAAATTATAAAGTATTTGAAACCTTAAATCTTACTGTACTCAATTTTTCTTACCACAAATCAATTTATAAAGGCATCTGTTCGCGCAAGTGCGCGTTTCATTTTAATTCAAATCTCCCTCTTAACCTTCCTTACCTGGCGCAAGGAATTCTGGGGGGTAGAAGGGGGAACACCGGCGAAAGTACGCCGTGTCACTTCTTCATGAAGACCAGAAGACTACGCCACGGGAAGAAAATAGGACCACTTCGGTAAGCGCCGTCCCGTCCTTCCTTTTACTCCTTCCCTTGCTTCTCCTCCTTCTTGCCATCACTTTCTCCCTCTTTTTTTTGTTTTAAGCTCGTTTGTCACGTGTCACGGCCTTCGCGGCCACGCGTGCCTACAGCATCGAAAGTGCGGGCAGCACTTAAATGAGTAAATAATGACAGTAGAATCCCGGTAATCCGGACGAATTCAGGCACACGGACGTCCGGATCAGCGGGAATTCCGGATTAGCGAGGTTTTTAAAAAATAACGTAAAACACGTTATTTTTCTCAAAAGTTGTATTTATAGGTACTACATACATATTTTACATTCATAATTACAACATTTAAAGTAAATGAACGAAATCAGTGTCCAAAAAAGTCCGTGTTTTTCTTTTGCGCGGCCGTTCTTATTTTTAAATCAAATGCGCGGTCTCTTAAACGTCTGAGGAGCATAATTTCGTGTACTTCAAAATTTTGCTCTTCAGCCCACTGTACTGAAGTATTGAGTGCCGCCACAGCCTCA